>PDHQ01000070.1:0-140165 GCA_003339415.1 Ophiocordyceps camponoti-saundersi (nom. inval.)
TATTTATTTACTAATTATTTCTTAGAGTAACCCGCTTTTATATTAGAAAAATAATACTTTTCGCTTCCCTACTCTAACTATTTTAGCCCGAAAATTTTTAGCTATTCCGGCTATATTAGCCTTAATTAAGGCTATATTTTCCATATCGGGTAATATAATTACGTTATCGAGGAATAACCTTAAACCGGAAACTATAGAGTAGTTAATTCTACTTAAAAACTAGAATTTAATATTAAATAATTTCTAGGAAATTACAGAAGAGGAAAATAAAGCTTTAGAAGAAGACGATTAAAGCTTATAAGTCTTCTATTATAGCTAGTTTTTTTTACTTATTATTATATAAGTTTTTCTAGCTAATAATATAATTTTTTATTAATATTAACTCTTTATATATTAATAATTTTATAAAGCTAAAGATTTTTAATAATTAAGTATATTTAACTTATATTTAAGCTTTTTTTAAGCTATATTATACTTTTATTCTTTATTATATTATTATTTATTAAGTTATTATTATTATTACTAGGTTTTATTTCTCTTATTAATATATAAGGTTTAAGAATTTTTTCCTCGCTTAATAATAATCTAAATAAAAAAAAACTTAATTTCTATATAGTATTTCTATCGCGCTATTTATTAGTATTTTTTTTAAATTAAAATAGCTTACGTAAGCTAACTAAAAATTTAATCCTTTTAGTTTTTAGTCTTTAGTTAGTTAGTCCTTATATTTAAGGACTAACTAAAGTCCTTAAGCTAACTAACTAAAGACTAACTAAAAGGTACGTACTTTTAGTCCGGACTTTTTTTAGTTAGTCCTAACTAACTAAAGACTAACTAATTTTAAACCCTAAGTATCTTATATATAAATTATCTATAAAGGAGGTATTTACAAAGATATAAGGTTTTAAATCTTAAGGGCTATAAGCACCTCCGAGCGTAAGGCCTAGGCTTTTCGTACCGTAAAGGTATCGTATTAAATTCTTCTATATAAGAAGGTACGAGGCGGTTAGATTAAAGTTACCTTCGTATAATTTACTATTTATAAAGGCTAAGTTAGGCCTTATACCGTTAGAGAGATAATTTATACTACCTATCCTTTTTAGCTATTTTTTTTAAGGTATTACGAGCGGCTATATCTTCTAATTAGCGGGTATTTTAACCTTAGGCGGCTAGGGCGTTTATATAGCGTTCGTAACGCCTTCGCTAAATAGTTCGAGTATTTTAGTAATATATTTCTCTTAGTATACGTAGATTATATATATAGTATAGTTCTTATAGAATTATAAGCTTAAAAAGGTAGTAAGTTTGCCTAAGTCGCGCAGATCTTATAATTCCTTTAAAATGCCCTTACCTTTATCTATAAGAGTAGCTATAAGCGCTATAATTATAGTATCGTTAACGTAAAGGAGTATAATAAATTTTTTAAGATAAGTATAGATATAAAACTTAGATTTAAGTTATTATTATCTATAGTATTTAAGGGCCTCGCTTACGTATATAAACTATATTACGGGCGATAACTTAAGGCTATATAGGGCTCGATTAAGCCTATATACTTAATTCGTGCTATCTTCGAATAGATATAGCTAATCGACGAAAAATTCCTCTTAATAAGGGGCGTTTACGAACGCGTTAATAACGTTAAATTATTATTATTCGAGATCTTAGGAGGCTACGATCGATAAGAATACTCGAATAGAAGAAAGGTATGCGATAGCGGTATAAAAGTCCTCGATAGAGTATAAGGCCTCTTCTTTATCCCCTTTTATATACTAGCGTACTTTAGTAATTATAGTTTTATTTTTAGGCGTTTTTATCGTAAATACCTATTTACCGGGCAGAACTTACTTACCGATAGGTTAATTAACGAGATCCTAAGTCCGTTAACTATATAAAGTTTTAATTTCCGTATTTATCGCTAGGCGCTAGTAGGAGAGATAATCGGGTCGCTTACGGATATCCTACTAGCTCTTAGGCGTTAATAGTATTAAAACGTTAAATATAGCGTTAATCGGAAAGATAAAGTTAGGAATCTCTGCCTCTTCCTCGTCGATATCGCGGAAAATAGTATTAGTAGTAAATTTAGCTATAGCGGCCGTTATAGAATAGGTCTTATAATTAGTAGCGGGTATCGTAGCCTTATTCCTTAGCTTAGCTTACGGAGGAGCTTCTTTATTAGCTAGATTATTAAATTAAGTATTATAGGGCGTTTAATTAAGCGTAAGGAATTATATTATATTCGGAGGCGTAGCTAGTTTTTTAGATTAAGAAAGGCTTATAATTTTATTACCTAAATTAGGTACGTTTCCCGCCTTAGGGTTACTAGCAGGCTTTTATAAGCCTTAATCGCTAGGACGATTATAATTATTATTATTATTATTATTATTAATATTATTAGGTCCGAATCGGAAGAATTCGTCTTTATTAAGTTAATCTTCCTAATCTTCCTTAATCTTAGGCTTTATAACGTATTTAACTATTTAATCGAGCTTTAAATCGGCTAGGTTATAGAACCTAACGTCTCTAGCCTTAATAATCTTATCTTTTTCGGGTAGATATATCTTATAGATATGCTTATAAAGCCCTTCTATGCCGATAAGGCGACCTTCCTTAGCTTAAGGGGCTATTTTAGCGCTCTAAATCTTATATTAAGGAGGGATAATAACGTATACCTTATAACCCTATAATCGTATATATTTAATCGAATATTTATATAAAACGCGGATCGCGGCTATTACTATCTCGATAAGGCTTTAATTTTTCGGGTTAGTTAACGATAGTAATATATTCTATATATAAGCACTAAAGTCGATAAAAAATAGCTATAACTTCTCGGGCAGCTTCGTCTCGATATAAATAGCTCTTATAGCCTCTATAAGGGTGCGGCTAGCACGCTCGGCTCTGCTATTCTAGGTAGGAGTATAAGGGGCATAAAAGCGTAAGATAAAGCCCTTATTAGCGGCCTAAGCCTTAATCTTTTATTACGTAAATTTAAGGGTATTATCGAAGCCTATTACTTAAATACGGTAGCCGCTAGTAGTAGTATTAACGCTGCGTTTCTACGCTTTAAGCTATTTAAAAGCTTTATTACGGGTCTTTATAAAAAGAACTTAATAATAGTTAGTATAAGGGTTCGGCCTCCGGGCTATTTATAAGAAGGTGACTTTATTATTTAGAATAATTATAAAGAATTATAGAAAAGGGGTCGTAACGCCTAATAGGGGTAGGCGATCCGCGCGCGCGCCGCGCGCGGAAATAACTAATTACTTTACGTAACTTAGCTATTCGAGCATAGCCCGAATCCCTTATATACCCCGCCGCCCTAGGAAAATAGAAGTTCCGTCCCTAGCGGAGGTATAGGTTAAAATAAAATAAAAATTCCCCTACGCGTTCCTTTTCCTTTTTTTTCTTTTTCTATATACTACCTATTTTAAAAGTATTAACCTTATTATCTTTACGCTATCGCCGCGCCGCCTTCTCGTGTTATTTTTTCTATTAGTATATTACTTTATTTATTATTTTACTAGTATATTAACCGCGCCCTTAACGCTAACTTACGCTATAGGGGAGTATATTATATAAAGAAATAGCGATAATAAAAACGCCGCGCCGCCGATAAAGGTATTATATATATATACGCCTTACTTTAATAACCTTATAAATAAGGGTACGGCTAAATATGTCCGCGGCCGGGCGGCGGCCTACTAAGCGTATCGTTTATAGCGTAGGAGGTGCCTCTAAGAAAGGCACCTCTTTATTAGAGATATATACCTTTAGCGGGCTGCCCGCGATTTATAAAATATAGCCGCTAGTAATAAAGCCGTCTAGGAGCCCGCCCGCGCCTATAAGGGTAATACTCCTAGTTATTATACTATCTTAACGCCTACTTTCTAGGCCCGCGCTAACCGCCTTAGGATATAGCTTAATACCGTATAACTTACTCCTCGCGCTATTACTAATATCTTTATATCCCTATTACCCGAGTTATTTAGCTTTAACGCTTTTATCCTCTTTAGCGGTAATATTATCCCCGCGCTTATACTATTAATATATTATTATAGTATAAGTAGCGCTATAGCGTAATATTAGTAATACTAAGCTTAGTAATAAGGGTAAGTTATTACTAGCCTTAACGCGTTCGCCTCCCGCTATAAAAAGTCCTTATAGCGGTAAAAGTAAACCTAATAAGATATTCTCGCCTTATAGCGGGAGGAGGCGGCCGCCTAGGCTAAAGATCGATAATAGTAACTTAAGGCTAACTATAATATTTATATAGCCCTCGCTAACCTCGCCGCCTTATCGTCGCTACCCCGCGCTCCTTATCGCGCCCTAGCTAGGCTAAATTAGCCGCCGTAATCGCTATCGTTCGCGGCTAAAAGTTATAATCGCTCGTATAGCGCGTTAATATCCGGGCCTAATATACTCCTACGTAGCTATAGTAGTTTAAGCTAAGCGTAGTTAGCTAATAATATTAAGGAAGAAAAAAAGTAGTAAAATACGCTAAATACGTTATAGTAATAAGAGGAAAGATAGGGATAGGAGGGGGGCGGGGTATAATAAGCTAAAAAGAATTTACTAAAAAGGAGGGGGAATTTGCTTAATTATTTACTTAATTAAGTTTAAATAGGAGAGTATATTTAGGGCTATTATATATATAAATATCTTCCTAGCGTAACTCGTAATTATCTAAAGTAATATAGTATTATAAGCTATCTAATAGCTCCTAAGTTAGCGTAATATATCCCTTTTATTTTACTAACGCTTAATAATAAGGGGGTTAGCTTTACGGGCGTTACTTATAAGTATTCTTCGCGGTAAGGATTTCCTTAATCTTATATTCGTTAAGGGATAAGTTATTATTAAAGAGTTATAGAGAAAGTTTAGAATAGCTATCGGCGAGGGATTATAATAAGAGTAAATTATATATAATATACTTAAGTAAATTAATATAAAATATAAAATATATACCTCTTAAAGTATTAAGTATAATAGTTAAAAGGGATAAGATAGTAACGATTTTATACTTAGCTTTAAGGTAATTAAGTTTTTTAAATAGGCGGTTAGAATAAACGTAGCGAAGATCTAATTATATAAAGTTACTAACTTAGAATTATTCCGCGGAGCGACGGGCATTATTAGAGGTATCCTACTACTTTTATTAAGCCTATATAATAGATACTTAAGCTAGCTAGATACTTTCTTATAGATATTAGGCGAAGGTAATAGCACGCCCTCTTAAGGAGGTAATTAGTGCGGAAAGCGTAAATAGCTATTAGATAAGGTCTAAGTTATATCTATATAGTAAGCGGTTTAAACTTACGCTTATTATAAATAACTTTTTATTATTTAACGTAAGTTAGTAAGTAAGTAGGTAAGAAAGCTAGTTAAGCTAAGAGAATAATATTATATAATAGAGGATAGCTTATACCTCTTAGTTTATTTATTCTATACCGCTATTAGTTTATAAGTAGTAAGCTATTAATATAAGTTATCTAATATTTATAAGGCGGTAAAAAGTTAACTAAAAGTAACTTATTTAATTTAAACTATAGTTAGATATAATAGCTATAAGTATAAGAGATTAGTTTATAACTAATCGTAGCTAAATAGGGGGGATTATAGCGGATATATTTAGGTCTTCCCGATAGCGTTTAGTTATCGCGTAAGGTATATAGCTAGCTTAGGAAGGGGGCTTCTCTCCCTTCTCTTTCCTCTCTTTAATAGCTTTAATTATAACTCTACCTTAGCTTACTTCTATAGTCGCCTTAGTAAGACTATTATATTAATTAAAGCTCCTCTTACTACTAACTAAACGTAAAAGTAAGATCTTAGTATAAAACGCCGTTAAATTCTACCTATATTAGAGCCGCTTTTAGCTTATTCTAGCCTAGACTCTTAGCTAGCCGCTATATATGCTAAATTTGCAATTAACGGAGCCGTAATTAAGGAGCCTAAGTTCTAGTTCTACTATATCTTTTCTTATCTTAGTACTTTTTAGTAGATATTTTTTCCGTATATTATTATAGCTATAGATTTTTTTTACTAGCTTAAAGCCTTTTTAGCGTATATCTCTAAGCTTCTCGGGGAAAGTTATAAGAAGCGCTAAGTAAGTCTTTCTTTAGTTAAGATATATTAGGGGCTATTAGAGCCCCTTAGAGAATATATTACGAGGTAAGAATATACCTTTTTTAAGGCTAGACCGTTAAACTAATCTAATTATGCTAAGATTATTCTACTCTTATCCGGGCTACGTAAGGAGCTATAAGAGCGCTTAAATCGTAAGAACTAGCTTACGATATATATAGCTTTCGCTAGCCTTCTCCGAGGCTTTAATAGAGTATTTAGTTCCGGGAATATTCCTAACGCGCTAGTTAATTTGCCGCCCCCCCTTTTTACTAACTTAATAGATATCGCGTTTATATAATCTCGTTCTAGCACTACTAAGCGCCGGCGTTACTATTAATATAACTAAATCGGTTATTTTAAGCGTAACTATCCGAAGCTTTATAGGTAAATAGGGATATTAGGGTTAGGGCTTTTTATAAGCGGAGTAAGGAAGTTAGAGGTAAATTTAAAGTATTTTAATTAAGGGGATAATAAGTAAGGAAAGATAAGTATATATTAAATATTATAGCTTAGGTAATTTCTAGCTTTATTACGTTACCTTATATAAGGATAGTCCGCGCGCGGCTTAGGCGCGTAGATTTATTAGTAGGTATATATTATAATTATATCGCGCTTTAGCTTATAAATTAGCGCTAGCGGTATATAGTAATAAGTATATAGCTAGCTTTATTATTTATTATAAACGGGGTATTCTCTAAGCTTCTCGCGACTAGTACGGTACTACTTAGTCTTATACGCTAGCTATATAGGTAAGTTTTTACTATTAGTATATAAGTTTATTAATTCCTACCTTAAGCGGTGCTACGATTCTAAGCTTATTAGAATCTTCCTTATAAAGATTAGGGTTTAATTCCCCGGGCTATAAGGGAGCCCTTCCGCCCTTTTATCCTTATCTTTACGGAGGCTATTAGGCTATTAGCTAGGGACTATATAGAGTATCTCGCTAGCGTAATAGTATATAACTCTTCTATTTTACGCTCTTACCTCCTTAGCTAGCCTAAGGAGGGGGCTATATAAGGGATTAGTCTATAACTAATCGTAGCTAGATAGGGGGGATTATAGCGGATATATTTAGGTTTTCCTAATAGCGTTTAGTTATCGCGCGGGGTATATAGCTAGCTCGGGAAGGGGGCTTCTCTCCCTTCTCCTTCCTCTCTTCGATAGCTTTAATTATAACTCTACCTTAGCTTACTTTTATAGTCGCCTTAGTAAGACTATTATAATAGGAAAGCTATAAAAACGCTACTAAGTATAAATAAAATATCTTACATAATACTTAGCTTTTATAAATATTATTACTTTTAGCTAGATATATTTTAATAGCCGATTAGTAATAATTATAAGGAAGCGAGGCTAAGAAAAATCTATAATAAGTAAGTTTATTATAAAGTTTATAAAAATAGTTACCTAATACCTCTCTAAGGGCGGTAATAATTATAGTAAGCCTTAGTAATAATAGTATTAAAGGTAATTCCCGTAATAATAATAATTTCGAATAAATCGCGCTATATTAGCTAATATACTATCTTAATAATAATAATAACGGAGTAATATAAATATAATATTTTTACTAAGGTGCCTTATAAGTAGGGAATTATAGGTTTTTTAGATTAAGGTAGTTATTAGGGGTTTCTAATTAGGTACCTAAAGTCGGCCTTAGAACTATAGCTAGCTACTAGCGGAAAGGGAATAGTTTACGATTTACTCCTTTATGCCCGCTTTAAGAGGGAACTTTCGAGCGCCCTCCTATAGCGCGGTACGTTATACTATATAGAGCGGATTAGACTATAACGCTATAAGCTATAATTCCTTTAAGTACTTATTTATAAAAGGGGCTAATATCGTAAAAGTAGCACTTTAGCTTTAAACTAATTATAATCTAAAAAAACGAATAGATAAGAGCTATATAATATAGCTAAAATATAGAGCGGTATATTATCGCTCCTAATTATAGTAGGATAATATATTAGGATAAGTTACGTATTTACCTAAGCGGTATTATAAATAGAAGTTAAAAAGAGTAAGCGTTTTAGCTTATCGAGCTTAGCGTTTTAATATAGCTTTTAGAGTAGTAAAGTATTCTAAGGCTTTATAATCTATAAGTATAGTAAATAGGGAGGAAATATTACGGAGTTTAGCTAACTATACCTTAAGGTAGTAAATAATAGTAAGAAGTTCCTTATTATAGATCGTATAATTCTATTCTATAAGCTAAAGCTTTTAAGAGAAATATATTATAAGCTATAAGATTTAATCCTAACCGCGCTAAGAAAGATAGCTACCGATTACCTTACCTAAATAGTCTACCTTTATAATAATATCGAGATCGGGGCTTTACTAAGTAAGGGCGGGGAAGGAGATAAACGCGTTTTTTAATCGCTTAAAAATATCTTAATAAGCTAAGGTTTAATCGAAAAGGGCGTTACGCTTCGTAAAGGTAATAAGTAAGGCTATAAGGGAGGAAAACTAAAAGATAAAGTTACGATAAAAGTTTACGAAGCTAATAAAATTACGTATATTTTTTATATAAGTTAATACCTCTTAATCTCTAATCGCTAAAATCTTAGCTAGGTCTAAGCGCACCTCTTATCTAGCGTAGATAATAAACTTAAGGTATTTAACCTTATAAACTATAAATACGTATTTATTAAGGTTTAGATATAGTTTAGCTTACCGTAATTTTATAAAAATAATACGGACTTTTTTCTAATAATCTAAAAGTAAGCTACTTAAATAGATAAGAATATTATTAAGGTAAATAGTAATAAAATCCTTAAAGAAATCGCCTAAGGAAATATTAATATATTATTAAAATAAGGCGGGGGCGCTAGCGAGACTAAAAAGGCAGATAAGGTATTCGAATAGCTTAAAATATATACGGAAAGTAGTTAGATATTCCTCGCCTTTTATAATACGTATTTTATAAAAGGCGGCGCGTACGTTAAGTTTAGTAAATTACTAGGCGCTAGAAAGATTATATAGAGTTTCCTTTATAAGGGGTAAGAGATAGCGGTCCTATTTAGTAAGTTAATTTAAGGCCTAATAATTAATATAAAACTACTAGCCGCTTTTAGGCTTTTTAGCTAGGAGGACTAGGGCGGCTATAAATAATAAGCTTACGTAAATCTATCCTTTATTTATTAGATCGGTAATTTATTTCCGTACTTCGAGGAGGTATTTACGTAATATATTATATAATAGCCTTTAAGGTAATAGCGGTAAAGATCTATTAAGCTACTATTATAGATAAATATAGTAATTATATATACTACGATAAGGGGGAAAAACGCTTACTTTTTCTTTATTAAAAAGGTCGCTAAAGTTAGATACCTTAGAAGGTAAAGAAACCGGCGGGGTAAAGGGAGATAACGTTTTAATTCGCAGGATGCGTAAAATATCTAGTAAGCTAGTAATAAGGAAATAATAACCTATTTGCTAACGAGATTCGCGCCTTATTAGTATAGTAAAAGTTAAGCTTAGGATAGCGACTATTCGATATTTCGGAATTCGCGTTTTACTATATAAGATAACGAGGTTATTTATAAAGTAAATTACGAGACGCCGTTATCTTACGTAAAAAGATACGTTATACCGTGCTATTTAAAAAAAGCTAAGGATTATATCTTAAGTTAGGCTAAGGATTATATATATAACTATAAGCGTTTATTAGCTATCGATATTAGTAATAAATTAAATAATATAATAGATTAAGGAGGAGTCCTTAAAGTAAACTTACTTCTAATAGCGGATTTAAACCGCGGTACGGATTATATATAGAGTAAGGAGAGGAATATATTAGAGATAGTAACGTTATACTTAAAATTCGCTTACGGTAGCGTAGTAGTTATAGCTACTATCTACCTACGCGTCGATAAAGGTAATAGAATTTATAAGAATAGGGATAAGGAGAGGACTTATATCTATATTCCTTATAATATCTATAAATTAGTTTTTTAAACTACTATCCGTTAAATTAACGCGATTATTTTCCTCTTATAAGAGACTTAGTATAAGGGGGATTTTTTTCCTTAATCTAAATAAGCGTCTTAGTCGGCCTCTCCTATTTCTATAAAGCGTACGAATAAAAATAAGGGCGAAGATAGGTATACTAGATAATCCTTCGTAAAGTAGCCTATTTAGCTATAACGTAGATAACGTCCTTTAACCTAACGCTTACTATATTCCTCCGTAAAAATACGGGGAGCGGAATAGTAAGGTCCTAAACGCTACCCCTTATATTTACCGCGTCTCTAACCGCGGGAAAAACGCCTTAAGGTTATATTAGTTTAGCAGATATCCGTTATAAGTATATTAATATCTTAAGCTACTAGGGAAAGAGTAAGGGAAAAGGGTATTTAACCCTTATTTTCGATTCGGAATAACTTAATATCGATAATAATAAAACGGATATAGGCTATAGCTAAAACGTAATTATCGAGGGGAATATCGCGTTTAAGATAGTAGCGTCGTAACTTAGGGGTAAGTACGTAATATAGATATATTACCTTAATTTCGTTTACCTATATAGTACCTCCCGAAAGCGATAGTTTTACCTTAAAATAAATAAAGAAATTAGAGAATAACTCGGAGGTACCTTAAGAAAGCTTTTCTAACTTTATTATAGCTATCTAATAGCGGTAAAGGTTAGCAAATATTATATCGAGATACTTAAAAAAGGTCTCGACTTAGTACTAGTATTCCTCGCCTCGCTTAAAAAACGGGGCTATTTTTAACTAAATAGTAAGTAATAGATATTAATAAAGGAAAACCTATTAGTTATAATCGTTATTAATAAAAGCGTAATCCGCCGATAGCTTATATAATATTAAGGCCCGCTAAGCTAGAAAAAGGGTTTTATCGCTATTAAAGGGGGAGCTCGATAGAAAAGGTTTCTAGCGTAAAGGCTATAGCGAGGGCTCCGGCTAAGGTTACCGGTATTATATTAAGGAGTAAATAATATCGCGTTACGCTTATAAGACCTCTTATAACTTAGAAATTATCGCCTGCTACTATTATAGCTAGGCGATAATTACCTCTTAAGAGATAGGGTTATCTATTATAATAATAGTCGTTCTATATAAGGGTTTAGCCTCCGGGCTATCTGCGAAGAGGTGACTCTATTATTTAGAACGATTATAAAGAATTATAGAAAAGGGGTTATAACGCCTAATAGGGGTAAGCGATCCGCGCGCGCGCCGCGCGCGGAAATAACTAATTACCCCACGTAACTTAGCTATTCGAGCATAGCCCGAATCCCTTATAGTTAGTATAAGTATTAATTCCGTAAAGCGTATACTAATAACCTTTATAAGCTATTAGAGAATATTAGATAAAATTTTAAAAGATATATTATAGGAAACTTATAGGTAAAATAGCTAAATCTTAACTAATTACGGTATCTGCTTTTCTAAGTTAGTAAGCTTAGTAGTGGAATAATTTAAAGGTATTCTTCTTAATTATAAGGCCGGATTTATAGCAGGCCTCGAAGATCTTATCTTTGCTTACGTGCTTAAGGCGTCGATATATTATTATATAATCGACTTCCTTTTCTTTTATAGGTAAGGTAGCTATTATAAGAGGCTTCTATACCTTAGCTCTTATAATATTAGTAACGCCGCTAATCTAGGAGAGGTAGCAGACGGTGCGTCCGCGTTATTAAAAGCGTATTCCTTCGCTATTAATACGGATTTCCTTCTTATTAAGCTAATTAGCAGATATAAGATTAATTAGGATATCTATATTATAAAATACTTCTTTAAAGGTAATTAAATAGCTATTAAAAGCGTTAATTATAATAGTGCCTTAGCCGTAATAGAATAAGGGCTTACTATTTAATACCGTAAGATAATAAGGGCTATTAAATTCTTCGTATTAATTAAATTATCCCTTATTATTAAAAAGGTATAAGGTATAGCTAGTATCGATAATTATAGCGTTTTATAAAATAAGGCTATCGTAACCTTTAAGAGCGGTATTAATAATATAAGCTACGGTGCTTTTCCCTACTAATATTATATCCGCGCTATTACTTACGGAACTCGCGTTATTATTCTTATATTACCTATAAATAAGTAGCGGCCGGAGCTTAGGGTAGAGAACCTAGTATTACTCTTTTAAGTAAATATAACCTTTTAGATAGATATTATAGCCGTAATAAGAAAGGGTTATAATCTTATTTATTATATTTATACGCTTCGGTATATAGGGCACGATACGTATCTCCGTTAATAATAATAGCTTCGGCTTATTATTATTATTATTACCGTTACCTTTATTCTCCGGCTTCTTTTTTTAAGATTAATTTTATATTACGGAAAGTGCTTTTCCGCTCGATAAGTTACGGCTTATCTCGAAATTAGCGATTCGTAATAAAATATATATATTAATATCGTTAAAAGATAACTTAAAAGGGCTATCTATATCGTAATTTTACTTCTTAGTAATAATAAGGTATAAGGTTTAAATAATATTAATAGCTTTCTAAGCGTAGATATATAGTATCTTTTTAAAATTAGCCCCTATATTTTTATCCGTAATAATCTAGTTTTAGAGGCCTTAAAGGTCCTTCTTAAAAGCTCTCTAACTTTTAATTATATTATCTTTTAGCTTAAGCTAATATTAACGTTAAAAAATATATCGAGGTTATATTTTCGTTAATATTTTAGCTTATTTCTTAGCTAAGAGATAGATATCGTATACTATAATATTTTTATCTTAGCTAAGCTAGGTAATATTACTAATAGCTTTACTAAAAAAGGACTATAAGACGATTTTTATAATAATCTCTATTTTATCGTTATATTTAATAGCTTTATCTTTATTAATAAGTTAAGTTAGAACCTTATTATTAAAAATAAATAATTTTACCTTATTAATTTAGGCTATTATTATAAGAGATCTATACTACTTAATATAGCTTACGGCGCCCTTAAGCTTCGTTTTACTAAAAGATAAAGATATCTTATTCTTTTATTTATCGTATTTTACGCTTTTTCTTATTATTTTATATTATACCTCCGGATCGAGAAAGCTAGTTAAATTTTTTGCTACTAAAATTAGTGCAAAATAATTTTCTTCGTTTTTATTCTACGTATAGAATTTTCCGTTATACTATAGCGCTCCGAATTAATTAAATAAGCCTAAAAGTAGGAAATAAAGGTATCGTAAACTTTAGCGTAGCGGAAGCGTATAATAGAAGGCGCTTATAACCTATAGTGATATAAGGTAGGCATAGGCTATCGGGTAGGTGCACTGATATGTGTGTATTATATATATTAGGTCTAGGCTAGGATAGCTAGGCTAGGTTATGTGCCTATAGGCGAGGTCTAGCGGGGCTAGTCACGTGAACCCCCTTAATAGTAGGCAGCTGGCAGCTGCAAGCACTTAGGCAAACGCGTATCCGCATAGAGCCCGGGGGAGGGGGTAGGGGAGAGAATAAAAAAAGCGAGAGAGAAAAATGGAAATCACGGAAAATAGAACATAAAATACATCTTCAGAAGCTCATATGAGTAAAAATAAGTTGATTCAATGCAAGAAAGCTAATTCGCAATCACCCTTTCACCTCCTTATCTCTTAACATCGTTAACTCTCTTCACTCTCAGTGCTCGTTTCCAAGCGACGAATGTAGTCTTATTGCTAGTCTTCCACTCGTCGAACCTATATACTAGGGACTTGAGCGAGCCCTGTAACTCAGCGAGATTGCCGAATAGCTGAATCGCCCGCTTGAAACCTTCGAACGTGAGATTTCGTTTAAGCTGCTCGTAGAACAACTTCCTATAGGTTCGGTCTCTAGATACCTAGGTGCGTATCAGTGCACGGTGGGTCAATAGATGGTGTCATGAACAAAAGGGAAATAACATGAAATCTCCGTGAGATATTGGCTTACAATCGTCCGGGATATGCACACGGAAATCACCGTGAAATCCCCTCAGATAAACATCGCCAAATGCAAAAAAATGGTTTCGCCCGGGCTCGAACCGGGGACCTTCTCGGTGTTAGCGAGAAATCATGACCAACTAGACCACGAAACCTGGTAGGCCAGATGACTAACCGTCTTCGGATGAACGGCAACTCGTTAACAGAGTATATATAGAACTCTGGTGAGCATACGGAGTACATGCAGACTACAAGATCTGCTTCTGTCTGCCGAAGCAGGAATCACAACATCAAGCAGTAGCTGTGTGCCTGAAAAACTTTACGAGAGCACAACTTGACTCTCTACGTGAGCTATCTGCTTCAGTTCAAATCTGGGCATGTTGTCTCACCCTTCTTATTGATTAGGCATAGTAGTACGTAAGTGTTAATGGTATCAACGACGTCAAAGCCTGCTCTCTTCCACATGATGGCTTCGAGCTGCCTGGCAGTTCTTTTGCCAGTAAATTTATCAAGTACATGCGGCAGGCTGTGATATCATCGCCAATCTATGTAACTACGTATGGCCATCACATCGACTTTTTCACTGATATCATCCTCATATGGCAGTAAGAAGAGCTCGGTTATAATCTCACTCTTCCCATTTTATCTTATTTTCTTACTCGGAATGCTTGTAGGGAGCACATCGCAATATACGTGATTCAAGCTCGCCCTACTTTAAAGGACAGAATCTGCTTTCCCAATTAGTCGTCAACGTCAACTCAACCAATGGCCCCCTCTCATCGTGTGCGTGTGTATAGAAGAGCTCACATCGTTTTTGCCGACGGCGACGGCATCACTCTCGGCCACTCTCAGGTTTCCGACGCCCTCGATATAGGCGATAGGAGCGTCACCCATGACCTTGCGGGCAACGTCGGCCACCGTCGAGCCCTTGTTCACGAGAACGCAATCGCGGAAGACGAAGCGAGAGTCCGAGGCGCCGGATCCGAAAGTGGTAGTATTGCGCACCGGAAAGACGGGGACGAGGCCGAGCAGTTCAGCCGCACGTGTTAGAAGTTGCACGACACCTGTAGAGCCGAAGCGGAAGAGGACCATGTCTTTCAGATTCTCTATCCGCGTGCGATTCTTGTCATCCAATTCCTTGAGGCCGCCACCGTCCGGATCGCCCTCCTCGACAAGGTCCTCCTTGGTATCTACGACGTCACTGCCCTCGACGTAGCGGATGTAACCCTGCTTTGCCATCTTGCGGAGGAAGATTTCCGAGATGGCGGAACAGAGGACGATAGAAGCCGGATCTTGCGCCTTGGCGATCTTGGCGATGTTCTTATCAGCGTCCGGATGGTCAATCTTGTTAAGTGCGACGACGGTGGGAAATTTCTCATCGATGAAGCTGTCGACGACGTGCCGGATCGTACCATCATCCCAGCTTTCGAGCGGCTCTCGCACGGCAGCACGATCGAGCGCGCGGCCGACAAGGCCCGCATTGGCGCCGTAACCGGAGAATTGAGCGACAAGGGTATCTAGAGCGCTAGCCTTGACGGCAATATGACGCCTCCGGATCGAAGGCCAGCGCTCCATCAAATTCCCGAGAATCCAGGCGACAATCTCGGCGCGCAACCAAGCAATATCAACTGAAGGATCGTAGCCGCGCGTGGGTTTTCCCTCTGCGTCTACCGTTCCGGAAGCGTCAACGACATGAATTAGGGCGTCGGCATGGCGCAAATCGTCAAGGAATCGGTTGCCCAGGCCACGACCCTCATGCGCGCCGGGAACGAGGCCCGCGACATCGAGGAGCTCAATGGGCACGGAACGGCGGCCGGCGACGCAGGAGCCATGATTGGGCCGGCAGCGATCTGAGAGGTCAAAGCGAGCGCAAGCACAGTCGATTTGAAGGTAGCCGACGGCGCGTTGCGGGTCGATTGTAGTGAAGCTGTCAGGGAAGAAACAGCTGTCAGCGCGTTTACAGTGAAATGGCTATGACCGCACACAGAGAACGCACGGGAAATTGCCTATTTATCTCGTGACGAGTTCCTCTCAGCTACCAGAATTCTCTTGGACGAATCGCGGGGGCGGCGACGGACCGACTTTGGAGGACGCATCCGTCAGGCTGTTAAGCGTCGTGCTCTTCCCCGCCGATGGTTTGCCCACCAGCCCGATAAGCGGATCCCGAGGCATGCCGCGCCTCCGAAGGACCGAGACACGGCTCGGCTCGGGGCAAAGAAGATGAGGTAGTTGACGATGGACAAGCTGAAGGGGAGGTCTGACCTGACGTTGCCGGGGGTGGGGTTAAGGCTAGCCAATTGGCAGCAGAGCCCACTTTGTAGATAGTGCCAGCTTACTAAGGCAGTGCTGTCGATGAGATCGGATTTAACTACGGACTTTAACCAACCACTTGCCCCTGGGTATCAAATCAACTGCATGATCGAACGGCCAAGGCTTCCCGGACTGTTGCAATCGACACTTGAAAGTTCAGTCATACTCAACTTTAGATAGAATATGAGTAGATGTGTAGCCCAATGGCCAAATGGCCCCCTGACTAACTGTCGTATATATGCCGGCGGGCATTCCGGCTAAGAAGATGCCTCTGGTTCGGTCCGAGCTAGCACAGTCTGAAAGATTTGGTTGGCAAACTCCAACAGGCATGCTCTTGTGGGAATAAATGGGGAGGTAGGGAGGATTGTGTTTGGACTTGAGAGATTGTGTCAGTTCTTAACCCTAACCCTACAGACGTACACTTTATCAATATCTAATAGATCAATATAGGCGATAGGCGATCCTACAAGAGAAAACGTGTTAAGAAGCATCTTATTATGTAGAAGAAAAACGAAGAGCCGCGTCTGGCATATAGAGGGTAGCTGCAGACACCGATCCGACACGCGTTACTCACAGGCCCTCGCCGCCAATTACCTCTGATCCAGGTCGCAGAGAACAAGCAATAGCTTTACCCTGATGTCTAATCCGGTGCTATAAGGATGGGTGCAAGTCGCGGTCAGGGCTTAGTTCGTGAAGGTCGTGCATTGATAATCACCTCGATTCATAACCAGGGTTGGAGTTTTTATCACATGATATATTACCACCGACGAATTATCAGTGCTAGAAGCTAACAAAGCTATATAGATACCTTGTAAGGCCTATTACTGTCGTTTTGTGATATCTTCTCGTTCTGAGAAGCAGTATGGATGCCTCTCGCCCTCAATTGAACACGCAAAATTATACCTCACACGCCGTTCATGGCATAAGAACCGTCAGCCCCGTCCGACTCGCTGTCATAGAAGCTTTCATCCGACACGGTGGGCACCTTTTTCGGAAGCGAAGACGCGCTGGCTCTGCTCGTCCCTTGAGAACCGCGAGTTTGAACCGCGTCGTTTGCCGGACGTGATTCCACTGCGGTGCGAGTGCGACTCGAGACGGACTTGTCGCTGATGCCCCAGAACGTCTGCCGTATCAGCGGCACCAGAACGGGGACGTTGGTCACGATGACGGCGACGAAGGCTTCGCGATCTGACCATACGGCTGCGAATTCGGTTAAGGCTTCGTTGTTTTTTAGGATTATGACGCCGCGGATGATGCTAAAGGTCATGGTGAGGATGCCGCCGCAAAACATGATGATGAGGCCGATTTTGTACACTTTTGAGATGCGGACGTGCCAGATCATCTATCAGAATTGGTTAACTTCATACCGTCGTTGAAGAGAAGAACGGAGCATAACTCACCGGTATGGGGATTAATGTTATGTACAGATCCGTTGCCACGTCGCACACCAGCATAACCCACGCCTGAAGACTCGATGAAGCTGGGTGACAAAAGTCTGTTCTCATCCTCTCTTTCATCAGCAGGCTGCTCGTGAAACGTTCAGTTCATCGACTGTGAGGATCATACCTCCAGGATCGGGATTAATCTGCCATGACTTCTCAAACGGTACACAGCCAAATAGAATAACGCTGATGAGGGCGACGAAGGTGACGACGCAAAAGCCGATGCCAATATTGACCTTGAGCGCCATATTATGCACTCGATGGCCGAGCCGCTTATAGAAGAATAGCCAGCATAGCTTCAAGCACCATAGCAAAGCCGCAAACGAGGACCAGCCGGTGAGATGGCCTTTAGACCCTTCAACCCGGAGACGAAACTCGGAGCTGTTAGGACTGAGAGAAGCGCGCTCATTGTCGGTCATGCTGTGTCGAAAGTTGTGCGTTAGCCTGTGCAATCGAGTTGCGGGCTTTTGTCTCTCGGGGGTTCCATACCCGCTATTTGCCAGCCCGTGCGCCACGAAGACGACGATGCAAGAAGCTACCAGTCCGATAATGTCCAATATCTGTCCGCGAGAGTGGAAGAGATGTGCGTCAGCGTATTGCAGCATGCAGAGCGCCCTCTCCCTCCCCTTGAGTAAATGACGTACCAGCGCAAAAGCCATGAGAAAATCGTCTATAGCAAGACGGCGAAACGTCTGTATCCTCCATCGCATGGATAGCCTCAGGATGATCAAGATGGCCTCGATGGCGAAGTAGATCAGCCCCTCCGAGGGAGCGGAGTCGGTGGCTGCCATCTTTCTAGGATGTCATGCTTCTTGTTTAGAAATGCCGAGGCTAGCAGAGTTGGTGATGATGGTATCTTGCCAAGAACACGATGTGGCATAGGGCGCGAACGAAGCTATATAGCTAGATGAAGAGAGGTAGGGGAGGAAAAGGGTTTAGTAGACGAAAGCAGCGAGGGTGATGAGAAGAGCCAATCGCAACAGCAGGCGGCCCAACTCGCCCATCAAACCAACTCTTGAATCAAGACGTGGTTTTGACTTTTCCCACTGCCAACATTTTTCCCTTAATCTATGCTCCGGTTCGATGACTTTCCACTGAAACAAGGAGATTTCCCGCGCCAGTCAGCACACGATCTGTCTCAGGGCGGGGAAATCATATAGCTTCTTCGCTGTCTGTTGGCTTACAATAGCGACGAAAGGGTTCATGACTCCAATTCCTTCGTTTAGTTTATCACTTTCAGGGTAAATTGCTAGGATTCTTCTCCTCTAATCCCTAATTGCTCCCTTTTTGGGTTTCCCCGGATGTGGAAGTCAAGTTGGCATGGCTCAGTCGGCATTGTTGGTCCGGATCAACTCTAATACTGTCAAAGCGCCGATTCGTGCTCCTGATAAGGCCTTTTTCTTTTCTTTAAGAGGCCTGCCCTTGTCTTCTGTCTCGATTACCTCGTTTAAAACCTGGGGCGCTTCGGTGGATGGATGGCGTGGATGTGGGCGAACTTCCAAGGAACGACGCTTTACATGAACTTCTCCGCAGCCTTGATCGAAGAAAATGTCCGGCGCCACCTCTCCCGGACTAGGAGCTCGGACGATTGTAGCCCTGTTTACATTACGCTATCACCTATCCGTAGCTTTCGAGGCAAGGGCTGAATCTGACTGGCTTCATCACGTTGTCCCCCCTGTGGGTTGGTTGCACGGTACATCCCGTCTAGGATGAAACGTCGGTAGTATGGGAGAACGTCTTTTAGGTGACTTTATGTCGACCTTGAAAAGTAACGTACAAGTTCGGATCCTCAGTGGCGAATCGAAACAGTTTGAAATTCATTGCTGGCCCTTAATAGGACTTGTTGTGCAAGGGGGAACGTCATTGTCGAAGTTGAAAGTCAGAGTCCAGAAGGGGTATTATCGGCTAAATCACCGCGAGGAACATACATATCAGGTTGCCAAGCCCCAGACTTCAAATATCGAGTCATAGACCGGAGTCGTCTTCACCACGTCGAACCTCCTGACCGGGATACCCATAGCGTCAGGCCAGGGCTCGCAGGAATTATCTCTGGATGTGTCTGCAGAGGTCCACTCAGATGCATTATGCCGTGCGGACTTGGTTTCATTCGATCAGTTGCCGAGGCGTAAACGGTGTTGGCCCCGGTGAAGACCTGCCGTCGACAGCTCTGGCAGTGAACCTACTTGTAGTTCGTCTCCAGTCTGTTTCTCGCCCCAGAAATGTGAGGTCGGGATTTTTGAGCTTCAGTTGAGAGCCGTTTCGAATGGTACCATGCGAACCAGTTTCATACACATCAATCAAGGATTCCATCTCGTCGACGAGGCGCATTGTCCACCCCATCCCGGTCAATGGCTGGAGGTTTTAGTCACCTATGCCGGGAAAGCCGTATTCCCCGTGAGAGACCGTCTGGCTTTATCACCGATTCTCGTAGTCTCTCGGGCCGAACGCCCTGCCAAGACTCGTCTTTTGTTTGCCATGCTTGACCTTGTCCTAGACATCGACTCCAACCCTATTCTGTAGGGGTGGCTTTTCTACGCTTTGATGCCACTTCGCGGATGTCTAGCGGCCGAGATAATCACGACATCATCGGGCCGGACGAGCTAGAACTCGAAAGATTTGCTACGATTCAAGTGACACGAGTGTGAAGATTTCATGTCAAGGGCATATCTTGCGAAGCTTCCTGTAACCGCTAGGATGAAGATTAAGCAGCTCCGTATTGTCTTTCTCTCGTCGAAAATGATAATGTTGCTTCGTATTTCTCAAAGATGCTTCATACAGCCGGTTGACAATCCCGCCTGTTGTGATTTCTACTCGAGTCTTTCCGCGGCTGAAGTCTTCACGATACTGAAAGATCTGTGTGAAAATTGTCTATCACCTTGGTCTGATGCTTTCAAATATCAACGCTCTTGCTCGACCATGTAAAATGGCATATTTTCTTCCCTTTCCCTGAGCCTTATGAAACATCTCGTAGCAGCCAGACTGATGACTTTGTCTCTCATGCTTCCTTCAACAGTCTCAAGTATCCAGGCTGACGTCAGGTTTCCTGTAGTGACAGAGGAGCGTGTCGGTAGGGCAAAGTCAGCTTGGGAAATGGCGCAAGCCGTGCAATGTAATCCTCCCCCTGACGTGAAAGATAACAAGCAGGGAATCCTAAACGATCTATCCGTACTTACGCGGTATCCAATCATGATGCAAAGTTGTAGATTATTGCAGACGTGACTCACCAGCCAAATTAGGCGCCGTCGTGAGACTTGTGTGAAATAAAAACAGTAACCAAAACCAATGACGTGTCTTTTCTAGCACGTGGTTCTTGTTTCAATCATTGTTCGAAGGTCGAACCTATCATCAACGATCATTCGCGTTTAATTCACTGTCGTGTGCTCGGCAATGATGTCTAATATCCCTGTACGGAGGCAGTGCTAGCATCCTGACATTCATAGATAATTTCGTTTCTTGATAAGAAAGAGCATGGATTCAGAGACGTTTTCAAGTACGGACGTAGCATGTGAACATATGCACGTCGTAATGGTCGGCACGGCTTTCTCTCTCCGGGTACCCCTCAGGCATGAGGAGCGTGGATTTGTGTGTTTACCTTGATATTACGCGCGATGCAACATACAGGGATATTAGTCGGCTGCAATCGTCAGATATTGATGAGTCATTGTCAGTTGTTGGTTGCATGTATCTGTATGCCTGTAGAAGCTGTAGGCCGGAATACTTCATTCATACCCCTCGGTTGCATGCCACCTACGTCCGCACAGTACTAGTAGCTTTGCATCTGATATCCGTAGAAGTTCCTGCCTAACAAATTTATGTGATAACTCACTTTCCTCCTATAGGGGTCATATTTAGCCAGGCGAAGGCCTTTGAAAGCGGCCTCTGTATCCATAAAAACTAATCAAATCTCGTTTAAAATGCAGTGGTCGACTGGGATACAGTTTAACCCAGTTCAGCCTGCAAACACCACACTGACCTGCATATTCTCTCTATTCATTGATAGGAATACGAAATCATCAGGAGTCACCCAAAGGCAAGGAATTAGATTCATTGACGGCAAGGTAAACGCATTCGTCATGTTCAATTGTTGATGTCAGATTAAACTGCCGACTTCTTCACTCGACAAGGGTTGGCGAACGGAGCATCTTCAATCGCGGATCTTGGTCCTCGCGCGTATCTCCTATTCCATCGTCAGCTCCTAGTAACTTGAGGCCGCCTCTCAGATCACGAGGCCATGAGATCCTGGCCATCTAGCCTGCAGACGCTTAATTCAGTCTGCATGTAGCCGCAGTTTCTTGTTTACCTGACCTATGAGTAGAGTTATGAGATATTCACTGCTTTCTCTTCTCAATATAAGTACTCTTAGATCTGCCCGGCATTCGGTCGTTGTTGACTCCTGTAAGGCGCTGCGCTCTGGAGGCAGAAGAGACCCTTTACAGCCACCAGCATCTTATCGTCAATTGCACAGTCACGTGAGAGAAATCGGAGCAGGAGTCGGTCCGAATGTCTGCAAATCAAGACCAAGATATGTAAGCATACTGACCGACCTAATTACCTAATCACCAGTCTTGTTTTTTCCTCTGCCTTCGGCCCTTCGCCCACCATCCTTTGCCCCATCCTTTGCCCCATCCTTCCATCCTTTCCCCCCGCACAGTCACGCTGCACCGTGCCGCGTAAACCCATTGACCGACCACCACCAGGTCTAGCGATCATTCTAACCGACCGACTGCCGCCGCGCCAGACGGCTCGGACAACATGGCCGCGGCAACGATTGTTATCCCACAGCCTCTCTGGATAGATCGCAGAGAATCTCTCGATAATGGCCCCTCGAAGCGTGTCAAGGGACAGCACAATTCTGAAGTAAACGATGAGACCACAGACTGGAAACGAAAGTACGAGGAATCGCAACGAGAGTACGAGGAACTGCAACGCCTTCTCCAGAATACAACGTTCAAGGAATGCCTGACCGCTTATCATGAACATCTCTACTCAATGTTGCCGCAAATCATTGAAAGGGATCCGTCAAAGTGCAACACCGAGGTAGGACACACCAAGGTGGACGACAGGGTGATCCCGCCATGTCTTAGCGAGTGGCATGACTTCCTGGACAGGCAAGATGAGATCTTTGAACTGGTGGAGGGGATCTGGCGGGAAGGCGAACGTGCTTTTGACAACAAGAGCGCAATCATGAGCTTCGCAGGGCAACTAAAGACCAAGAAAATTTCCAATGAGAAGAGCACCGCGTTTGTCATTGAAGCGGCTCTCGAGCGCCCGACTAAGATGATGATTGACGAACTCATCAAAAAGGATGACTTCCGAAGGCAGCTCAACATCCCCCGAGGTGTCGAATTCAGAAGTGACCTGACCGGTGTCGTCGGGCAAGCTCGGGGCATCGGGAATGGAATCTCTGACCAATACTGTTGCCATACGGCAGGAAGCGTCATCTTTCTTACGGAGTACAAGCCTCCACACAAGCTGAAGCCAGCGTCTTTCGACCTCATGAAGCCTGGATTGGATATCCACAAGTCAATTGTGAAGCGAAAATTCGTGCCTGAGAAAGAGAGAAAGGCGTTCCGGAAAGAGATCGATATGGCTGCTGCCATCGTCCAAACATTCAAGGACATGGTACACCAGGGGATCAATTACGGCGTGCTCACGACAGGCGAAACAATCGTCTTCTTCCACTTCGACCTGAAGAAGAATTCACACGAGCTCTTCTATCACGTGGCCGATTTTTCAGCGGACGCACAGACACCTGAAAATTATCGACGCACCGCTCTGGGTCAATTTTTGGCGTTCACGTTGATGGCCGCCCGTGGTGAACCGGGCGAGAATTTTACGCAAGACTCAGACGATATCAGAGGGATGATGGACAAAATGAGGAAGTGGAGAGAACCAAAGTTTAAAAATGAGCAGCCCGACAAGGAGCAGCAAGACCCGCAGCCTCAAGATTCCGAGCCGGGAAGTTCGCAGTCTTCCTCAGAAAGCTCTACCGCGGATCCGACTTACCATCCGACGGAACCAGTCTCACCGGATAACGGAGAAAGGCGGACCCTGCGACCTCGGGCTCAGTCCTCTTCATGCAGACGCGAAGCTGATGAAGATTCCAATTGCTTATCAAACGGCGATGACGACGACGACGACGACGACGAGCAGCAGTCGCGAAAACAAGTTCCAGGAGCGAACTTTGGAGGACGACAGGAAGGACAGCAGCCCGAGAGCAATGAAAACAAAGATTCCGACGGAGGAGCGGGAGCCGCCAGTCAGGGAACCAACGGGCAAAGCAGACCGTACTGCACTCAGCAATGCCTATTGGGGCTCGTGAACGGTGACCAGCTCGACGCCAAGTGTCCAAACGTAGCACTTCACCATGAGACAGGTCGTTCGGTGAACTCATGTCACCCCATCAACTACGATCAGTTCCTCGAACTTCTCCGAAAGCAGCTGAAGTGGTCAATAGTCCAGGGAATAAAGCGTGCGGGACGCTACGCTTTTGGCGCTACCGGCATTCTGTTTCAGATAACTCTGCTGAAGTACGGTTATACACTGGTCTTTAAGGGCGGAGAAGAGACTGCAGGCGGAGCTCTTCAGCACGAGAGGACAGTTTACCGACGACTACAGCCAATCCAGGGCAAGAATGTGCCTGTTTGTCTCGGGATGATCGATCTGCGAACGGCAGGCGGGTCTATGCACTGGAAGAGCGTAGAAGACGGCTACTCAGAGATTGTCCATCTGCTATTCCTCTCATGGGCCGGGGTCACGTTGTCCGACGCCGAGATTCGAGGTGAGGCAAGACAGGAAGTCGAAGAAAAAGCGAAGCGGTCGTTTCGCGCGATGCATGAGCTGGGCGTCATTCAAGAGGACGTTCGACCGGATAACATGCTTGTCAATGACGAAGTGGATGGAATCATGGTTATTGACTTTGAGCGCGCGACGCTCTTGGAGCGACCGCGTAACCCCCTGCTGGTGAAAGCGGTTCGCCAGAAGCGCAGCCGGAAATCCCATACGACAGAGGGGAAGAGAGCGAAGCGCCATCGAAGCACCAATGCCGGGCTGTTTTCTGGAGAGCTCTCGTGTGTGAGGTATGAGATCGGGGAATGGATCTCACGCAACCGTGAGTTGACCGAGGCTGAGGCCGCATGAGAAATGGTGATGAGGTTTGGGGCGAGGACTTTGCAAGGAGTTGACATTGAGTCGGCGAGGAATTGGCATGGAGTTGGCCAGGAGTTGACGGGAATGGCACGTCGGATCGAAGACTTGTTGCCCCTTTGGTTTTGTCTACTAATTTTCATACCTGGCAAGCACATAGGTTGGAGTGGGTAGCTAGGTAGGTAGCTAGCTATTATGTACGAAGCGTTGTCACCAGAGTGTAATTAGAGCGCCCAGTGCCCTCTCGTACTAGAAATGCTTATAGTCGAGCATTTCTAGGGAGCTATAAGGCTCCTTTAAGTCGCTCGCTTTCAAGTTTAACCTATGGAAGCAACATAGTAAGACGACGTTCGTTAACCGGAAGAAGGCTCTCCGTTGAGAAGGTTCCAATCTTTCCTTCGGATGATCGGACGGGAATAATATTATATCGACGAAAAATCTAAACGCCAGGCTAAGGGAGACTGTCTATTAAAGGACTACGACTTAGATTCCGAGCACTCTCTGCCTTCGCTAACATCGTTAAGCACTATGGTCCTATCTCGTAGAAGCACTCGTTAAATAGCCGGCGCATAGCTACCGTTAACACCTGCCGCACCTCGACGAGGACGACCTGCCCTGCCCTCCATAACTGTCACAAACCACAGCTAGGGCATAGAGGCTAAATAAGCTATAGCCTATCCATATAGCACTCCTGAGAGTGCCCTATCTTTACGATCAGTAGCTATAGTGACGCGGTGTATTCTAATCATAACGCAGCTTCGAGAAACTTGTGATGAAACTTGGCTGGGCGTGCACCTAGAGTAGCGGCGAGCTCACGTCCGGTTACGTCACAGACGTAGCTGGTCGAAAAAAGCACATCAACAGACATCACGTGATCGCGCGCTAAGCAAGTCAAGCCGCGTTAAGCCGCGTTTCTCACGCGAACGTCGATCCAACACCTTCAGCTCATCTCTCGTCTCTCCGCTCTCCTATTTCATCGTCGGGGGAGAGGAAAAGAAAACCCCAAGACCGAAACGCGCCTCATCTGGCGCATCTGCCACCAATGCGCGGAAATTCCGATGCAGAAGCAGACATGCTGTCGCTCGCCGCCTCGGCCGTCTTCCCCACCCTGCGGGATCATCGGCCCATGGTGTCCTCGCCGTTGACGTCGTCGCCGATCCGCGTCTCAACACCGCCTCATGCACACAATTCGTCGCCTCCACACGGACGCGCCATGTCGCCGCTCTCGCCCTCAGATAGAAATTCCCTGCCGAAGCGGCAGGTCCAGTCTTCGCCCATACGGTCGCCTCCACCCAAGTTCAAGTACGCCTCGCGCCCGATGCGTCCTAATCCTCTCCTGCGGAGTTCCGAGGCCGGTCGCGAAGTCCGCCGTCGGAATTTTTTCCAGAGGATTCGTGATCAGGCAGATGAGAGGGCTTGGCAGAGGAGGGACATCGAGACTCAGGTGGGCATGACTTGCTCGCTTTACGTACTGTCTCGTCTTGGCTGACTTTCCTGCTCCAGTTTCTCAAAAACAACTGGCTGGCCAACATCGGCTGCCTATCTCATGATGCTCCTTGCTTGACAGAGGCGGACCTGGTAGATGCCATGGCCTTGCAGCCAGATGAGCCGCAGCCACCGGAAGACGAGGATGAGATGACGGCCGAGATGTACAGTGAACAAGAGGAAATGGAGGCCATAGCCGCCTCCTTCGAGGACCAGCACATTACGTCGACATCTGACGACGAGTACGACGAGATATTCGCTGAGCTTGCCCTGCAAGATACACCACTGAAAAATCATCCACCCGACTCGTCCGACCACATGGATTTGACATGACGTGGCAAACGTGCACCGACGGTTTTGGTCCGCGGCGTCTGAAAATCGAACAAAAACAGTCGTCCAATTCGTCTTTTAGATAATAGCCAGGATATGAGTTACGAAATGCTGGTCTGAAATAGGTACGGATACAGAGGATTGTGTAAGGGTGGGAAAAAGCGGACGGAGTATGAGGGGGTATATGTGCAGAGATTCCTAGGTCGCAAAATCACTGGGGATTACACTGGTCATCTGCGGCATTGAAGGCTTCTTGCGCCGACGCCATGTCTCCAACAAGGTCTGATGGAGGTGTTCCGGCCGCTTGCATCTGAGGCCTAGTCAGCGAGATGCAGGTGGCGGAGCGTCAGATAAGGTGAGGCGGCTCACTTTTTGCATCTTGTCAACGATGTATTCTCGGTCAGCCGGGTTGCTGTCCGAGTAACTGCTCTCTTCAAACTTGGCGACGATATCCTTGACCAGCGCTTGCTGCTCCTCGTACCGCTTGAGGTCCTCCGATGGCGTCGACTCCCGATTCTTGTCAAACCACTCGGGGAACTTGCTGTTGAGCTCCTTCATGGGCTCGTACAGAATTTCCTTGTTAGTTAGCTGCTCCATCATGCCCATGAGCATCTTGGACAAGTCCTCGTCTCCGCCGTCGGCATTCAAGTCGCCCGAGGATAGTTGCCTCAACATTTCGGACATGAAGTCATCAGTGCCGTCCGAGGCCGCGGCTGCGGTTGCTTGTTCACCGGACGTCTGCATGCGCTCCATGGTTCGACGAATGGTGTCTTGGAAAGAGGCGTCGGTACCGGCGTCTGCCGTAGTCCGGGTGGAACTCGAGGCGGCTGCATCTTGGGTGGTGGTCGTGTCGTTGGCCATTTGCCTGAACATTTCCTCCAACTGCTCTTGCATGGCCGGCTATTTACGAGCCCGTCAGCGAGGACGAAGATAGCATCTGCGACCGGGCGGTCTCACTGAGTTCTCCAACTCGCCGATCAAATCAGCCATGCCGGCCTGTAGCTGCTTGGCGAATTCATCTTCGGAGAGCTCGTTTTCCACTTTCTTTGGAGATGAAGCCTCGGTCGAGGCAGCCGTGGCCTTGTTGGAGTCGAGCTTGACGGTCGAGAACTCGCCCAGCATATCTGGCATCGGTGGTCAGTGGGGGGCGGCGGGTTGAGCAGCGGGAAGATCGTAAAGGGGCGGGCCGGCATCACCATCCAGGTCGTCGAGATCGTCTTCATCTGGGTCGGGCACATCGTCGACCGCGACGGAAGCATTTGAGGGCGTCTCGGCGTCCTCTTTGCTCGTCGACTCCATTGCTCTAAGCGTTTATGCGTCGATGTGGCGCAACACGAGAACCGTTGTCTGTCTGTCGGATTGAGCCGAGGATGCTAGGCTTACAACATGTGTACTCCGTATCTGTACCTCTTTAACTTGTATCTGCAAGCCCCGCCGAGATCGGGCAGACGCACCAAGTGTGGCGTGGCCATGAAACGCCACGGTGGCGTAAAACCTACTAATCTGCTATCGTAAGCGGCTCGGTCCAGGTGCCCAAAGGCATCTACCCCACGTCGCTCTTCTCGAAAACCTCACAGTCGATCACCTCGCGCCTCAACAACGCCCGACTCGTCTTCGGAATACAGTCACAACGATGGCCTTGTGCAAGAATAGGCTTCAGGAGGAACGGTAAGCACTGACTGGCCCTTTTCTCCCTCTCTTCTCGATGCAGCCGCGCTTACGATCCCGCCAGGAAGCAATGGCGACGAGATCACCCGTTCGGCTTCTTTGCGAAACCATCCAAAACGAAAGAAGGCGTACTGGATCTTAAGAACTGGGAGTGTGGCATTCCTGGAAAGGACAAGACGATTTGGGAAGGTGGTCTCTTCAAGCTGATCATTTCATTTCCCGACGGTGAGCTCCCCTCCCGCAACGTGATGAAGGCTTAGCGATCTGACGCTACAGTGAAGAATATCCGACAAAGCCGCCCAAATGTGAGTAATCCTACGATTCGATCTTAACAATGTCATCTAATCTCTAGTGCAGGCAAGTTTGTGCCGCCTCTGTTCCACCCCAACGTTTACCCTTCCGGCACTGTATGCCTATCGATCCTCAACGAAGAGGAGGCATGGAAGCCGGCGATTACAATCAAGCAAATCCTGCTCGGCATTCAGGATCTTTTCAACGACCCCAATCCTGAGTCACCCGCTCAGGCCGAGGCTTACAATCTGTTTAAGCGAGACCGTGCCGAGTATGAGAGGAGGGTCAAGCGCGTCGTCCGTGACAACCCTGCTCCTTGAGATAGAAGCCTTGAAATGGATGAAAATTCGCTGGGGATGGGAAGCAAATCCCATAGGAAGATGACACTGGCGTTGGAACAGAGGATACCATTCAAAACGAGGGGCAAGCGAGCCATGATTTAAGGCTGGCGTTGGCGTGACTCGAATTTAAAGTCGCTTTTCTCATTTTTCCTTTCAGGGCAGCAGTGGGCACACACCAGGCGCTCAGCTTACTCTGTTGTGGCTACCAACTTATACACTTAATATACCAGTATCTTCCATTGGTGACGACTCTTGCTCTCACTGGCCGTTTTTCGGTGCATTCTGCATGTTGTATCGCCTCGTGAGGTGTCACGACATGACCAGGGTTTAACGCCATCGTCATCCGCAAGCGCATCCTTCGCAAAGCAAACTCTGCTCTCTCAGCAATAACAAAGGCCACCTTAAGCCTGATTGGAGAAGCTTGTGGCGAGCATTTTTGTTCTCCAAGGTGGTAGGTAGATTGTAGTAGGTTGTAGGGTGGCACGTGGACGTAGGTTTAAGCTGGGAGCCCGTTATCGGCGGGCGCCTTCCGCCCCAGTTTTCCGAGGCTCGGTGGGTGCGTGTGCTTGACTCAATATCCTGAAATGTATCTTCTTTTCCCTCCTCCTCCCTCCGACGAAGCCGACATCTATCAGCGACAATTTTCTGGCAATTGAATTGCCGTCTTGCACCGCTATCATGTGTGGGATTTTTGCCTGTCATCGGTTGGTGGTGGATGTGCCAATTAGGGCTAGCACGCCCACCAAAGACAGAGACAAACTGACGCTGATGTAGTCATCCCGACGTCCACAAATTCAAGCCGACTGCACTGCGGCTCGCGAAGCAGTATGTCGGGGACCCTGAGCCCGAGGCGGAACATCGAATTGACTTGGAATTGGCAGGATTCGGCATCGGGGACCCGATTGGAGTGAGTCTGTTGCTGAGGAAGCCAGGCGCTCGTGACTGACGGCGGGACAGGCGGGAGTAACATCTCCAACAAGACGAGTAGGTCGCTTGTCCTATAGTCTATCCTTGTCTTGACTAAATGCCTCTTGCAGTCCTTTGCCATGAGCGTCTGTGCATTGTCGGCGTTGGTGAGTCTTGGCCATTGCGTCGTCTCGAGCCGCCGGCTCTGCTGACCCTGGTGCAGAGTCTGGTGCTCAGCCCCTGACGAACGCCGACGAATCCCTTGTGCTGGCTGTCAATGGCGAGATCTACAACCATCGTATGATTCGGAGGCATCTCAAGGAGGTGTACCACTTCAAGACGCACTCAGACTGCGAGGTCATCATCCCGTTGGTTCGTGTCCCTGCCCGACCCATTGCAAGGCCGCTCCCTTGTCCTGATCCTCTCACCAGTACATGGAATATGACCTCAACGCCCCATGTCATCTCGATGGTATGTTTTCCTTCGTCTTGTATGACAAGACGCAGGATCGCATTGTGGCCGCTCGAGATCCAATTGGCATTACCACTTTCTATCAGGGCTGGTCGTCCAAGGAGCCCGACACCGTCTACTTCGCCTCGGAACTCAAGTCGTTGTATTCCGTCTGTGATAAGATTGTAGCTTTTCCGCCCGGCCATGTCTTCGATTCCAAGACGGGTCAGACGACGCGCTATTTCCAGCCTTCTTGGTGGGATCCGGCCAAGGTTCCCTCCGATCCGGTCGACTACAAGGCCTTGCGCCACGCATTGGAGAAGGCCGTCAAGAAGCGGCTCATGGCCGAGGTGCCATACGGCGTATTGCTGTCTGGCGGCCTGGATTCGAGTCTGGTTGCTTCCATCGCGCAGCGCGAGACTTTACGGCTCAAGAGCAAGGCCCTTGCGGTGAACGGCAATGGCGACGCTCACGGCAACCCGGATTTGGGCGAGGGCCTCGTCGGCATCGACGACGAGGACAACCTCGATACCGTCACCTACCTACCCCAGCTCAACTCCTTCTCCATTGGCCTCCCCGGATCCCCGGACAACAAGGCTGCTCTCGAGGTAGCCAAATTCCTCGGCACCAAGCACCACGTTATGACCTTTACCATCGAGGACGGGCTCAATGCGCTCTCGGATGTCATCTATCACCTCGAGACGTACGACGTCACCACCATCCGCGCCTCGACGCCCATGTATCTGCTATCCCGTAAGATCAAGGCCATGGGCATCAAGATGGTCCTCAGCGGCGAGGGCAGTGACGAGATCTTCGGCGGTTATCTCTACTTCCATGCGGCGCCCGACAGCAAAGCTTTTCACGAAGAGACGGTGCGCCGGGTCAAGAACCTGCACCTCGCAGATTGTCTTCGTGCCAACAAGTCGACATCGGCCTGGGGCCTCGAGGCTCGCGTACCGTTCCTGGATAAAGAGGTGGGTAGCAGGTTACTCCCGTGCAAAATCGTGGTGCTGATTTGATGAGTTTAGTTCCTCGATCTAAGCATGAACATTGACCCACGAGAGAAGATGATTACCAAGGACAGAATCGAAAAGTACATCATTCGCAAAGCCTTTGACACGAGCGACGAGCCGGATACGACGCCCTATCTGCCGGAGTCGATTCTGTGGAGGCAAAAGGAACAATTTTCGGACGGCGTCGGGTACGGATGGATCGACGCGCTCAAGGACAACGCCGAGCTGCATGTTACCGATGAGATGATGAAGAAGCCGAAGCCGGAGTGGGGTGGCGACGTACCCGACACCAAAGAGGCATACTGGTACCGCCTCATGTTCGACGAGCACTTCCCGCCCCACTGCGCCTCGACGGTCATGCGATGGACGCCGACGTGGTGCCGACAGACAGACCCCAGTGGAAGGTGCGTGTGGCCGACACAAGAAGCGGGACGGGGAGGTTGCTGACGTTTGACGATGCAGGGCTATATCGACGCACGTTGCCAAGTACGACGACACCGCCTAGGGCTTCACAGGGAGTTCCGGTACGGATGGGTTGGATGAACGGGCTTGGGCGTTTAGGAAGACGGACGGTTCGAGGCGTGTACGGTGGCGGCAGATAGGAGGTCACGAGGGTGGCTGCCCGGCAACGGGTGGCTGAGGTCGAGGACCAGCCGCCAGGCTAAGGGTTTATATACTAATTCCTTAAGTCCCTATATCACTGAGGATGCGTGGCCAAGCGGCACTCAAGGTTCGCCCTGCATATGAGAAATCCCGTGTTCGAGTCTGGTGAAGCGCCCCAGCAACATCTGCTTTTGCCGTTTTTTTTTACTATCCAAATCACGTGAACTGTTTCTCTGTAGTTGCAAGCCTTTAGAAACGTTGTTCTGAATGTGTATTTAAATTGTTTTTCATACATTCGAGTGGCTTCTTTGGGTGGTGTTGTTAGTGATGCTATAGTGAGTGTAGGTTGTGAAGTCGTGAGATGTGAACGTGGGGACGTGGGGGATGACAAGGTGGTATTCAGGGTAGGTAACCTGGGCTTTCTACGACCGGCACTTGGGTACCTACCTCACCTAGGTGTATGTGACAGGACTAGCAGGGATAGTAGTGTCTGTTAATAGCTGTCACATCCATGATCTTGCGCGTGCATGAGCCTTGCTGTATCTGCAGGCACATGAGGTTGTGGGAGATGGCCCCTTTTATCAAGCATCTAGGTATGGAGGCATCCAAGTTCGTCGGAACTTTATTCTGCCGATGCTAGCGGAGATTTATCAAAGTTGTCGTTAAGTAGCCGGTGCAGCGAACTTACATACGTGAGCCGTGAGCGTATAACTTCCTCTGCCTTCCCCAAGTATATCTTCTTCGCATTACTGCTATTCAAAAACTACCCATGATTACTCTTCCTGCCCTTTAGGAAGGCATTCTCTATCTACATATTCCCACACAGCGAACAGCATATGCTATCTACGTATTCCCGCACAGCGAACAGCATATTCTACTATAGCGAGCCTGCTTATCGGTACTTGAAACATCGTCGAGGGAGGTGATAGCAGTGATAGCAGTGATAGCAGCAAGGGCGGCGGCAATCGTGACGGCGAGGGCGAGAGCAGCAGTGGCAGCAGTGACAGAAGAAGGCGAAAGAGGAGAGCAGTGGCAGAAGCAGCAGAGAAGGGCGGTGGTAGAAGCATCAGGAAATCCAGCAAGAAAAGTGACGATGGCTTGAAGTAGCACGTATGTATGTACGCGTCAACACGCGCCGTGGTAGGGCAAGGGTCGTACGCCCACCTATGTAAACTCGCTGCACCGGGTATTCAGCGGCAACTTCGATGCGTCTCTGCCGGCACCTGCAGAGTCGAATTGCGATGATTATGAGTGCTTGCTGTCAAACCATGGATGCTTCGTTAAAGCGGCCGTAGGGGAATTACTGCGACTTGAACGGTCGATAGTATTAACAGTGTTGTCACTGGTGGAGACGCCTTTGTGCAGGCAACTTATGCTTCCCTATGCACGAAATATGCCACCAGTGCCCACCGCCGTGACATATAGGCAGGTACAGTGGGTGTGCCTGGACACTAAGAGCGGTCCGACATTAGCCCGACGGCCGCCAAAAACCTTTTTTCCACCTCGTTCTATCCCCTTTGCTCTCTCTGCCGCCCTGATCATTAGCCAGCCAAGCCGTCTTCTGTTGATCCCCTTACGATACCATTCCCTTAATCGTCGCCATGCCTGTACCCGCCTTCTCCGATCTGGCCAAACCGGCAAACGACGTGGGTGCACCTTCCTCTCTTGTTTTTTCAGGAGAAACCCTACTGACTCGGGTTCGCTGCAGCTCCTTAACAAGGATTTCTATCACCTGTCTGCCACGACGTTTGAGTTCAAGGATACTGCTCCCAATGGCGTCGCCTTCAAGATTATCGGCAAATCAAGCCATGATAAAGTCACCTCGGCAGCGGTAAGAACAGCCCGTATTTGGTCGGTCCTCTGATGATGAAGCTGACCTTTTTTTTTGTTCTTCGCAGATCGAGGGCAAATACGTCGATAAGCCTACCGGTATTGAACCCCCCGGAACTCCTGATTCCCCCGTCGCGATACCGCGCCGCGCAGTCGTGGTTGGCAGTATCATGGGCATCGCCGGCCACGGCCCCAGCGCGCCCCTGCAGTTCGCAGCGCTCATGACGCCCCAGGAGACGAAAGTGCTAATGTTGTACATGCGCGCAGGCCTGTCACTGACCCAATCTTGGAACACGGCCAACTCGCTCGACACCAAGCTCGAGGTCAGCGACTCGTTGGCAAAGGGCCTCAAGCTGGAGGGCCTCTTCAACTTCTTGCCCGCCTCGGCCGCTCGCAGCGCAAAGTTCAACCTCATGTTCAAGCAGCCCAACTTTCACGGACGTGCCTTTTTCGACCTGCTCAAGGGCCCGACGGCCAACGTCGACGCCGTCATCGGCCACGAGGGCTTCTTGGCTGGCGCCAGTGCCGGATACGACGTCAACAAGGCTGCCGTTACGGCTTATAGCGCCGCCGTCGGTTACTCCGTGCCCGCCTACAGTGCTGCCATTACGGCCACGGAGAATCTGAACACCTTTTCCGCCTGCTACTACCACAAGGTCAACAGTCAGGTCGAGGCCGGCGCCAAGGCCATCTGGAACTCCAAAACGGGCAACGCGGTGGGCCTCGAGGTCGCGGGCAAGTACCGCATTGATCCCGTGTCCTTTGCCAAGGTGGGACTTTTTACCCTCCCCTCCCCGGAGTTGTCTTCGCCTCAATGATGCTCATGAGAATATGAAAAAAAAATCTAGGTCAAAATCAACGATCGTGGCATCGCTGCCCTCGCATACAACGTGCTCCTCCGCGAGGGCGTCACTCTCGGTCTCGGCGGCTCTTTCGACACTCAGAAGCTCGACCAGGCCACGCATAAGGTATGACTGATCCGTCACTTGGAAAAAGCAGTCATGGCTAATTGATTTCTGTTATGCAGCTCGGCGCAAGCTTCACCTTCGAGGGCTAGACCGCCTCTGAAACTCGCCAATTTCAATTTTCTTACACCGGCCACCATACGAAAATAGATCTCGTAGATGTCTGTATGAAGACCGAGGATTACAGGGGCAAGGAAAATATGGCGATGTGCTGTGTATCTTTCTTACACGATGCCCCCCTGGGCTACCAGATTCCCACTCTTAATGTTTCCCGTTGTTATCTATCTCATCTCTCATCCCAATGCGATTTTCTTGACGCCGTCGTTGATCCTGAATGCTTCAGTGGCAGTGACTATGCACAGCCGCGCTACGATTGAACGACAATCATGCGAATTTGCGCCATATTTTAATCGTACTCCCTTTGCCGGTAGCCGAAGCGAGTATACTGTAGATATACAAAAGGTGCGGAAAAGGTGAGGCCGAGAATAGTCGCAACGACGAAGAAATGGCCGACGGGGCTCATCTGCGGCTCAAACTCGACGCCTTCGTCATCGAGAGCCCGACGACCACGCTGTCGTCGGCGCTCGTCCTGCCGTTGGTGGGTACGGGTATGGGACTCGAAGTTAAAATGTGGATCCGAAGCCGGGTTCCGGGGGTGGTGAAAGGGATACTGGCCGGGGCCCATACCCGGATGCCGTGGATGATGATGGTGCTCTTGCTCCGGTTCCCGAGAACTACTCGACGACGTCTCCGACCCCGCCTCCGCCTGACGGGAACGATAGCGGGTGGTGTACCCGGTCGATTCCCGATGGGCGCGACGACGGGCCGCGGCGTGGGCGCCCCATCCGCCGTTCCGATAGAAGCTCGGGGCGGGGCCGCGGAAGGGTGTGCTCCGTCGACGACCTGCTGCGTACGACGGCGGGGCGGATGATGCGGATGTTGAAGAGGCGGAGGAGGAGGAGAGGGTTCGGTCGTAGGCTGCGCGGCGGGTTGGGCTTGCGAGGATGGCGTAGGCGTCGGCTAGGAGGGAGAAGGTTGTTGAGGCGTTGGGGTCGGTGTGGTTGACGTCTGGATGGAGGGTTTTGGAGAGGGCGTAGAAAGATCTGTAGCTAATCAGGATAATCCCCTAATTGAATCTTTATCTCCCTCTTTTCTCTCCCCAGAGCCATTCTATGCACGCAGAGAAGTCGTGTTTATCGTCATCTTCGTTCAATCTCACCTCTTGATCTCGGCCGTCGAGGCATCGCGTCGCACCCGTAGCCTGGCATATAGATCTCCGCCTGTTTGAAAGAGGGGCCTCGAGTTGTGCAGTTTTCGAAAGCAGCTGTGGCAATGTGTTCTCGCGAGGAGGACGGCGCGGAGGGAGCTGAGGATGAGGGATGGTGGTGGTGGTGGTGGTGTTGGTGGCATTGTTTCTTTTGGTGTATGGCTTCTGCTGCGTCATTGATGAGCTTCGAGGGTAGGTTTGGGGGGGGGGGGGTTTTGCGGCTTGATGACGGTTGTGATGACGTAAGGCTGGTGGGGTGGAGGATGATCTTGGTTCTGGTGGAGGGTTGGGGTTAATTGATCAGGTTGGGGTGAACCCTAACCCTGCCTGATATGAGGATGAACCTCACTGACTTGTCTCGTTTGACCCGACTTCCCATGAACCATGTTCAATTGACTTGATGGAGACTTTCTTCATCAGCGACGCGTAACCTTTGAATTGCCGTTAAAGTCCTCATGAGCTTCACCGAAGCCAATAGGTAGAAACGTTATATAGATTGTATTTCGAACCTCTGAAGAAGAGCACGTTCTCTCCACCGGTCGAATCTCTAGAGATACATCTGCGAATGGCAACGAAATCTCCTCGAAAATTGAGCGTTGCCCAGCCCTCGACCTTAGCTAAAACCCATGCTGCTCCAGCCACTGCTCCAGCTCCGCCTCCGCCTTCATCCTCAGCCCGACCCTTTCCCCTTCGTCCATCCCGAGCAGCTCGCGTTCATCAGCCAATCGAAACGGACAAAGCAGCTTCTGAAAGCGCAACAAGTCGAGTATCCCATCCAAGCCTTTGATATCCCTCAGAGAGACGACGCCATTCTTCCTCATAGCCTCGTTCCACGCCTTGGAAACTCGCCACGTCTCGATAGATTCCTCGTTCAGCGTGGTTGGTTGCCTGCTGAAGTCTCCCGATAAGATAGCCGCTTCGATCTCTTTATGCTCATGGCTTATGTTACCGAAGTCGTGAAGGGCGGAAACGAACTCGTCGAACGGGTTGGAGACGAAAGACCAGTCGAAGTCTAGGATGGCGGTGATGGTTTTACTTTCCTTGTCGAAAAGCATGTTGTTCGTCGCTGTCATCAAGCTTCAGTTAAAAAACATCATCAGAGTTTTTCCCAATCATCACACGTACTAAAGTCTCCGTGTATCAAGCACTTTCGATACAAATCGACATCAGCGAGGATTTTCTCGACGCCACCGCCTCGAATCAACTTTTCGATCCTTTTATCTATGCCTTTCCCCTTCCAGCCTCGTATGACGGGGCTGCGGGCGGCGGCTTCGAAGCGAGATCGTATCTTGCCGATTTTCAACTCGGCATAAGAGCTCACCGGTTCGCCTTTGGTGAGCGGTGCCTCTCCGCTGACGATTCGACCGGCGGAATCGAACTTGAGACCGCCGAATTTGGTTACGGTTTCGGGTAATTTCGCAGTCTGAATGGCGCGGAGGAGATGAGCAATCTGCTCCAACACGTTTTCCTTATCCTTGAAGTCGAGGGAGGAGAATTCCGTATCCAAGTCGACGCCTGGCCTCAGTTCCGACATGATCCAACCGAAATTCTCCTCATCCGCAACATCATCTTCAAGCTTCTTTGCCGACGCCCAGGCGTAGATGGCCGGCACCAGCGAATCGTGACCGGCTTGCGCGAGAGATGGACGAACAAGATGCTGGACCGCCACGTCATTTTCCACGCGGTTGGTGTTGTTTATATCGTGCAGGGCCGAGTTGCTGAGCTTCACGACTAGAGTTGACACGCCGGTTGAGGGTGCTTTTGTCGTACCAGGCTGCGTTCCGGGGAATGAAGTCGACGACGCTGAGGTTGTCAATTCCACTTTGAAGAGGTAGTTGTTGTAGGGGTATTGGTATTCTTCACTGTAGGCCAGGGTTGAAATGTCGGATGCCTTTTTTTCTCGCAGACGAAGGCCAGTGAGTGAGTGATGAATTTCCGTGTACGTGATATCGTCTGCTTACCTGGAGGCCGCGACTGCGTAGTAGCTGCTTCACGACGGCGAGTCGTCGCTCATAGCCTGCTTGGTTTGCATTGGTAGTCATGTTCTCTTGACTGGGTATGAAGGAGGGAAGAAGGAGAAGGAAAGCAAGCAGAAGTAACTGAAGACTTGCTTGATCTGTGTGATATAAAGGCTGTTTTCCCCTCTCCTTACAGGTCTGAAAAGGGATCCTTGGCTTATTGGGGATGAAAGAAGAGAAGAGAAGAGGGCGGGGAACAGCATAACTAACGACTTGCTTTTATCATGTTATATACACTGCTGATTGCAGACTGCAGTTCAACGTCAGCCGTGAACTGCACGGTGGCGTCTGTAGGTGCATAAAGATGCAGCAAACCAACAAGGTTCGATTATAACACGCTCCATACGTAGCAACTATAGTTCATAAGTCATAACAGACGGAGTTCCTACCAACCAACATACATATGTGACAAGGCACCGGATAGAGTCTCTAGTAGTAGTATCCTTCTTTGAGTTCCTCCCTTCTCCTCCTCCTCCTCCTTCCAGAAACCACTTCAATGGATACCCATCCCCTTATAATCGACAGTATCAATAGGCTCCTCGTTAAGATCAGGATAAGCCAACTCACGCCAGCGGATATACTCCTACCGAGATGGATTAGCCAGTGAAACATCAGCATTCTCACGAAAACAAGGTGGCTCACAAGGCAGTGAATGGCATGAACCTCAATATCCCGCGTCATCTTCTCAGCTTTACCATCGATGTGCCACGCAAGAAGCATCCGAAGATTGGCAAGGCAGTGCAGCTTATGATACGTGCTCTGCGTGAAGCCAAAGCCGTTGACCTGACCGCCCTCGACGAAGTTGGGCTTCCCCTCGACCTGGTCGGTGCTCCAGAAGCCGCCGTGCTTGATGGACGAGTTCCAGTAGTCGGACACGAACTCGTCTCCGTGCGACGCCGTCTTCTCCGCTTCTTGCGCCGTCAGCTCCGGCTTGCCGCGGATCCGGCGCGAGATGTTGATCCTCTCGATCGCTCCCAGCGCGAGGTTTTGGCGGTCGAGGAGGTTGTTGTATCCGGAGTCGCTTTGGTCCTTGGAGGTTGTGCTTCTCTTGACCTTTTGGTTGTCCGTCATGGTTCCGCTGCGCAGATACATGGCCTCCCGAGCCTCCTCGGCTGTGCTTCTCTTGTTAGGGGACGTCATCGTTCCACCACGGAGGTAGACTGCCTCTCTGGCCTCGCCGGCAGTGTCTCTCTTGACCTTGTTAACAGAGGTCATGGTTCCGCTGCGGAGATACATGGCTTCTCTGGCCTCTTCAGCGGTGCTTCTCTTGACCTTTTGGTCACCTGTCATCGTGCCACTGCGCAGATACATGGCTTCTCTGGCTTCTTCGGCGGTGCTTCTCTTGACCTTCTTGGGATCAGTCATCGTGCCACTGCGCAGATACATGGCCTCCCTGGCCTCCTCAGCAATGCTCCTCTTATTAGGGTACGCCATGGCTCCGCTGCGAAGATAAATGGCTTCCCTGGCTTCTCCGGCGGTGCTTCTCTTATTAGGGTACGCCATGGCTCCGCTCCGCGTGTAAGCCGCTTCCCGAGCCTCCTCAGCCTCACTCCGCTTATGGACGCAAGCGAAGTTCTTAGCGGTGACCGAATCACGAGAGACGGGTAGCTTCATGCCAAAAGCCTGCGAGAGGTCAATGAGAGGGAGGTCAAGAGCCTCGCGTTCGATGTTGACCCTGACGATAGAGCAATGAGCATCAATGACACGGCTTCTTCCCTTCCACGTGTGATATACAATGGTATCAACTCACCGCATCATGGTATCATGACGAAAAGCCTGACCGGAATCACTCTGGTCGTAGAGATGCTCCTTCGCAACGTCGTATCGTTTCCGCGTATCCTTGGAGAGCGTCTTCTGCCAATCCTGAGGCGAACGAGCCTCTATGGCGCCCGCCGAAGCTGGGATGGACTGCGCCGTGACGGCTACAAGGAGATAGGCTAATGCGCCGTGCGGAATCTTGAGGTTGACCATTTCGAGTGAGGTGTTGCTCGTGAGATGAAGCTGAGAGGATGATGATGATGGAGTGAGGAAGAGGAGGGAAGGTTGGGAAGAAAGCAACTGAGGATGAACGGATAACTACGTCTTTATATAAGGAGACGCTCTGAGGCTATATACATATGTAGAGTCTTGAAGCTATATAGAGTCTTGTAAGTTCATATAAAGCCAAGCCAGGAAGTCGTGAGAAAAACCACATACCGACGTCGATGCGTTACACAGCATACGTAGCTTATATCTCTCATCTAGGCCACGGGTCAAGGTAGACGTCGGTCGAGAACAACACAGGTTGTGTGTATGTACGTATTAGGGATACCTAGGTGGCATGCATCTACCTACCTATGTATGGGTGTCAAGCCATCTGACTCGGTGTAACACGCACATGTAATGCTGCTTCATCAAAGGAAAAGAACGGTGTGACAGCTTTCAGCCGGCTCACCATCATCGGCTTGCGGAGATGCCGTGAGGGATTTTTCCCTCGTGGTGTTTTCTGACTTACAACTTGCATATACATATATTCTCATTCAAGTGACGCCATCTTTGCAGCGATATTTGCCCTTGTTGAGATATCTTTACAAGACAGACAGCTACTCTACAGCTTGGATAGCAAATGCCAGGCAACAAAGGCTTCCAATATACAGGAAAAATATCTACTATCAAGGCTATACTCAGTTCGAATGCCTCCATCTACGTACATGGACAGATCTACTCTTCTATGACTGAAACGCCAAGATGAGACATCGCCAACATCACCATCACCATCATCTTCATCACATCTTCCCCCCCCTCAGGGAAATCATCACCACAAAACCCTCTCGTCCGATACCCGGCTTTTCGCTTGCAAGTCATCGGACAATCAGCTTACACCTACATACATACATACATCTCCTCATTGCCGAACCACGGGACAGGTCTAGATCCCATCCACTCTCCCCCCCCCTTTGTGTAACTCGAACATGCCCACTGCCGGAAGTGCTCATCCGTAACCATCAGTCTAGAACTGGCTAATTCACGACGTAACGTAGCCCCCTACTGCTACCATCTTCACGCCAAGCAATACATACATATGTAAGAAGCATAAACACCGCTGCAACTCTCAGATCTCTCTCTCAACTCCAACCACCCCATTCTCTTCTTCTCCGGCTTATTGTATCAGACTATCCGTATCCATAATGCCAGCCTGCATATCGCCGCTTACACCCCGAAGAAGCACCCACACAAACCCCATCACCTTCTCCCCCTGCCTCTTATCCCCGGCCCATTCTCCTCCCCCGTCTTTCGGCGCCTCACATCCGCACTCCAACACTGCAACTTTACGGCTCCGTATGCGGATGCGTTCCATCCCGTTGCCATCCATCTATACCTCACCGATCCGCTTATGATTGCCGAGCATGTCAGATGCTGACCAACACAGCTTCTCAACACTACACTCTAATTCTGATGGCCTCTCCTCACAACCATCACCGCTCACACTGCACAACTCATCGTGCAAAACCAACCCGCCATCAAACCCAAACCTCACAAGAGTTGAACAAAAGGACAGCTCTGCAACGAAACAAACAAACGACGAAACCGCCATATGTCCCTTCTATGTGCTTGTATCATCTGCAGTATGTAACCGAATTGCTTCATCCTCCCCCCCCCTAATCCTTCTTTACCCCCCTTTACCCCTTACCGAGAGAGAGAGAGAGAGTAAATGCCAAGCCTGCCTGCGCCCGCGACTGTATTCGTACATACACATGTAAAGCCGTAAAAGAAAGCGTTCCTCCCCTTCTCACCCTTCTTCACATCATGCTGGGAAAAAATGTGCATAGAAAAAAAGGAAGACCTTCAATCCACTAACCCGGTCTCGGACGCTTCAGCGGGTGAGCCTCCGTGTTAAGCACCCACTGATCCAAGTTGATGACACTCTCGTCCTCAAAGATGAGGTAAAAGTATTTCGTCGTCTCGGAGAGCCAGAATGTCTGTCCCGTGAGGCGCAGGTCAGCACACGAAAACGAATGGGGGGAAAAACAGTAGAACAGAGGGGAAGGGATGGAAGAGCTCACCTCCATAGAGTCCGCCTTGAGACTCCCCCGAACCCTCACATCATCAACTGACGCAAACGCCAACTCCGTCTCCGTCTCCCTGACGATGCCCTCCCACATCCGCCAAGCAGCATCGCGCCAGAGCTGCAGTCCAGTGATGCGCCACAGATAAAATACGCTCTCCACCGCCTCGGGCCGAAGAAGGTATCGCGCATCGCGGACCCGCACGAACCCGGCCGGCAGCTTCTCGTGACCGTTGAGCGATCTGGTAGCCGACGCGGCAACGGCGGCGGAGGAGGCGTCGTAGTCGTCTTCGCCATCATGGCCGTCGCCGAGTCGGCAAGGCCCCTCTAGCCGATCGCACGCCACCAGCTCCGAAATCTCGGGCATGATGTTGGTCGCGAACGAGTCGTAGGCCCACACGCATCCGGCAGTCAGTCGAGACCCCAGGGCGACGTAGTCGCTTCGCGAGAGAAGCCTGCCAGCGAGCGCGTAGGTCCCGCCGGCGAAGCAGGTGAGATGCTGCATCTCGGGCGTCAGCGTCGCCCGACCGTCGTCCCAGGCTAGCCGTCCAGCCATGAGCACCTTATCGTCCTCCTTGGGCGTGGCCGGTCGGAAGAGAAGCCGCTCGTGGGCGGCGTCGAGGGCCCGCGTCGCCATGTCCTCGTATTGCGGGTCGAGACCACCCAACAGGGCGTGCATCTTGGGCAGATACTCGTAGAGGGAATCAGCCCCGGCACCGAGCGTAAAGACGTCGCCGTCGGCCGTCTCGTCGCGCAAATCGACGACGCGAGGCCACAGTCCCGGAACTTTGGTGTCGGTCTGCGCGCGGCGGAAGAACTGCTTGACCCGCTCGCCGGCGTCGTAGTAGCGCGCGTCACCTGTGAGCTGGGTAAGCCGAGTGAGCTCCAGACAGAGAGAACCGGCCGCGGCCGTGGGCATGCTCGCGTCGGCCTTTTGCTGTCCGGACCTGGCACGCGCCTGGTCGAGCCAGCGAGTCGGCAGCCGATTCGGCGTATCAAAGGCCGCATAGAGCATGTTTCCGAGCTCGACCGCCTTGGCGAGAAGCACAGCTTCGCCCGAAAGGTCGTATGCCGCCAGGAGACCGCCGAGGTGGCGGATCGTCACCTCGAATACGTCCAGGGGCTTGCCGTCGTGCGTCTTGGACCAGTCGAGGACGGCCACCTCACGGACCGCCAGCTTGAAATCGTCGCGAAGGCCCATGATCCAGAGAGTGTCGAGGGCGTCAACCAACTGCGCAGCCCAGCCAGAAAAGGTCTGACGGCCCTTGCCCGACAAAGGCATGAGCTCGTCCTTTCCCCATGCATGCGCCTTGTAGGCCTCCCAGCTCTTCACGAAGGCCCTTTTCACAGCGTCTCTGCGAGCCCTCGCCACATCATCGCGCCCCGAGGATTTCTTCGTCGCCTGCACGCGCGGAAAGGCCTTGGGTCTGCCTGTGGGAGGACGGCGAACCCGCGCGACAGGATGAGAGGGTTTTACCCGAGTCCAGTCAAAGCTGCTGGCGACGTAGCGCACACTTCCAGCCGTCGTGATCCTCGGACCACCGCGGCCGAGCAACAAGGTGAGGATGAATGCAAGGGCGGCCAAAACGGCCAGGGCGCCCAGTCGACGCAAGTTCAGCATGATGGCGAGCGCATTCGGAGAAAGGGGAGCTTTTGGATGTCAGGAGAGACGAACACACAAAGAGGATAGCAAGCAGCCAAAGGAGCGAGCAAGCAGAGGATAAAGGAAGGAAAAAGGAGTCGGTGCGCGAGGCTGCAACAAAAGGGAGCTTGACTGGACTGAGGTTGGTCAGGCTGCTCTCTAGCTCTCTTTCCCCCAGTTAGTACTCCGTACTTTCCCCCTCTCCCCTCTCCCCTCTCCCCTCTCCCCTCTCCCCTGATCCTGATCCTGATCCTGATCCTGATATAGTGGTACGTACCGTCAGCCTTACCTGAACCCCTTCCTTCCCTTCCTTCCCTTCCTTCCTTCCTTCCTCCTCCAGTCAGTCCTGGGTAAGGGTTGCTCGGCCCGTTGCGGCCCCGGCACGAGACTCGGACCCAGACTCATGCAAGAAACGAGCGTCTTCTCTCTCTGTTACACCTATCATCTCTCCTCAGCTTCTTACCACCACTACTGCTACTATGGTACCACCATAAACGAATATCCTCTGCTTCATACTACCCCGATGAGCCACTCAACAGCACATAACCCGTCCCTCTCCCCCCTAAAAGACTGCGGTGTAACACAGCCTCTCCCCTTCTTCAAGCCCCTTTCATCGCCTTTGCCAGCAAGTCGGCAACCACCAAACCGCGAGGTGCATGCTTTCATGTTAACCGCGATAACATAACGGGCTCCCTCCGGACCACGTCCCCTTCAACCTTCGACGCTTTTTCCCCCCAACTCCAGCGTCGAGATCTTTGGTGGTGTTCCTCTGGCGGCCACATGTAGCGGCGGCGTGACCGGCGACAGACGACACCCCCGTCAGGGCAAGCTCCGTCGCCGATACCAATTCAGTAGACTCCCAAGGTGAGCCTTTTTTTTTTCTGCTAATCGACTTGCGCGCGTCCATGCTCTCCGTCTACCGCGTTAAATCAGTCGTAACCCCCACCGATCTGGCTGTGGAACGCGGTGCTGATGCTCTTCTCGTCGTCGTCGTACCGTCGCCCGTAACCACTGCCGCCGTGCGACATGCGTCCGTTGCTCTCCACGTACTGCTTAAGCCGATCGCTCTGCGTGTACGACACGGGTCGCGTCCCCGTCACCGCGTCGTGCAGCCCCGCTCCAAGGCTGACGCCGCCCTGTCCGACGCCTTTGCCGCCGATGACGCTCGTCGCCGTAGTCGTCTCCGTCAGCTCAGAGTTGGCCACGCTCTCGCCCGCCACGCTCTCAGCCGCCCGTGCACGGCCCTTGTTACCCCGTCCGGGACCAGCCACGCCGGGGAGCCCGGGCCAATGCTCCGGCGTGAAGCTCGAGAACATGGCGGGAAACGAAGTGTTGAGCGCCGCGCCGCCGCCATAAGCAGACCCCTGGATCGAGGACACGTCGTCGGGGATGTACGACATCATCGAGCCTCCGTCTAGGTCGCGCCCTCCCATGCCGTTGTGTCGACCGTTGGCATAACCACCCGGATTGGCGTAGTGCGAATGGTAGCCGTTCTTCTGCCGATAACTCATCTTGGGGCGACTGAACTGGAGCAGGCATGCCTGGAGGTTGGTCAATGGTCCCTCGACGAAGCACTTGCGGTCCTTGAAGTGCACCAGGAGGCTGTGCCAGAGCTCGTGCTTTGATAGCACCTTGGGGTTGCCCAGGATCACCAGTCCGTACTTGGCCCGGGTCAGAGCCACGTTGAGGCGACGCGGATCCGACAGGAAGCCGATGCCCTGGTTCTCGTTGGATCTGACGCAAGAAAGTACGATAAAGTCCTTTTCGCGGCCCTGAAAGGCGTCGACGGACGCGACCTCGACCTCCTTGTACTGCTCCTTTTTGTACTGGCCCGAGTTCTGCATCGTCGTCACAATGTAGCTGCGCTGGCCCTCGTACGGCGTGATGACGCCAATCTCGCTCGGCTTCACGCCAGCCCTGAAAAAGCGCGTCACCGTCTTCTCCACGTTGGACGCCTCCGTGCGGTTGAGGTAGGATGTGCCCGAGGTGGAAATCTCCTCGCTGCCTAGGTTCGACCAAAACATCATAGGCATGTCGGCGACGGGCCAGGGAAAGTCAACATCCTTGCGGAGGCGCTGCTCGTGCGTCACGCCGTTCTGCAACGCACCCTCGTAAAACATGTTGGAAGGAAACTCCGAGAGGCAGGGGTGCATCCGGTACTGGATCTTGAGACGGATCGGGGACAGCTGCAGGTGAATCAGGCGCTCAAACAGCGACTGGTTAAGCCCGGCCTTGGCCGCCTTCTTATTCATGATGACAGGGCCCAGCTGCTTGTGGTCGCCAACCAGTACCACCTGCTTGCAGCCGAGGACGAGAGGAATCAGGCACTCGGGCTCGGCCGACTGGGTCGACTCATCGATGAGCACGTTGCGGAATTTCATCTTGGACAGGCGGGGGTCGCCGGCGCCAACGCAGGTGCAGCAGACCACCTCGGCATTTTGAAGAATCTCGCGCTCGGCCTGCTTGGTGAGCTGCTTGAATTTCTTCTCATCCTGGCTCGAAAGCTCGCCCACGTCGGCCTTGAGCTGCGACAGCTTGACGAGCTCCGTGTTGTGGTCCGCCATGCGAACTTGCTCATGCAGGGCCAAGAAGCTGACCGACGACTCGACATCTTCGCGCGACTTGGCCGTAAGGCGCGCCACCTTGAGCCCGGTCCGGTGGATGCGCTCGCAGAGCTGATCGACAGCGACGTTGGATGGCGCACAGACGAGGACCTGGTTTCCCGTCGTCTTGGCCAGGTGGTAGATGATGGTGGCCGACGTCACCGTCTTTCCCGTGCCGGGTGGACCCTGGATCAGACTGATGGGCTTCTGCAGGACCGACTTGATGGCATCGACCTGGCTCTGATTCAAGTCCGGCAGGCCCGGGGCCGACCACTTCTTCAGCTGCGTCGCCTTCATGGGCTGTAGGTGCACCTCGTGGCCGAGAAGAACGTAGTAAATGTAGCCCGAGACGCTCATCTCATCGACGGCAAATGTTTTCATGGCGAGCTGCATGCGGTCGTAAGACGTTGCCTTCCAGACATAGTCGGCTGAGAAGTTATGCGACAAATCAGTGGGCACTTGCTTGTCATTGCCATTCTTGCGCAACTCGAGGCAAACCTCGTCGGACTGGCTGTTGGGGATCTTGATGACATATCCCACACCCTCCCAAGGATCGCGGAGCTCGCCGTTGTAGCGCAGGCGCATCTCGTCGCCGACAGCGAGCTTGACGTCACCAGACTCGATCTTGTGGAGATTGAAGCTGACGAGGTGCTTATTGTTGAGGCCGTAGTCCCAGCGCACCGTCAGCCCGTCCTCCGACTGAGCCTCCTTGAGCTTTTTATCATAGTCGGACTCCATCTTGACCAGGGGGCCAAAGGTGTTCTGATAGTGGTAGGGGTCCTCGTATCGGAGAAGCACCGGGTCGGGATCGTCGTCGATGTTAGAAGCCTTTTCGAGATCCACCGCCGTGGCGTTGGGGTCCACCTTCCACATCTCCTCCAGCCTGCATATGGTATTTACCGACACGTGGCGGGCGCGGAGCTGCTCCGAATCTGAGGGCGGACTGACAAGCCAGCTCAAGAAGGCCCTCTCCTCGATGAGAGGCTCCCAACGCGAAATGTCCCAGTTCATATCTTTGTTAGAGGTGCTCGCGGCGCAAGGCTGGCGACAGAGCAGGACGACAACAGTGTCTGACTTGGCCGGAATAAAACCCAGCAAAAACGCATTCTTCGTCCCACAGTTGTAGCACTCGAGAACGGTATCTCCAAGGGCCGAGTCTGGGTGCAACTGGACCTCCTTGTGTCTCGCGCGGACGAGGTGGTTGACAATGTGGGTGGAGGAGCCATTGCCTCGGGCGCCGCAGAACCATTTGTTGCAAGTAAGGCACTTGACGACGGAAGCGGGAGAGTGTATGCCGCAGTATCTATGAAGATGGCGTCAGCTGTGAATAAAGTGGCACGAAAAATTGAAAAGACAAGGACTTGCGAAGCCGAAAGCGGGCGGGGGTGACACTTACGTGCAAGCATGGGCAGGAAGTTGCTTTTCCTCGCTCACATCCTTGAGCTTCATGCCCATCATTCCATCGACAGGAACGCTGTTGAGGCTATCATTATCTTCCTCCTCGAGCGCCTCCGTCTGGTTGTCGTCGTCGTCGGCGCGACGTCGGCCGCCGGTGTTGCCGAAAAGGAGACTCTCATCGTGGTCAAGGGCGGACAAGTCGTCGGCCCCAGCGTTGATGGCCGCAGCTGAGTCGGAGATGAGGTGGTTTCCCACGTGCGTGAATGCACCTTCCATGGTGCTCGATCGAGATTGAAGTCGCAAACGTGGCGGTGGTAGTTATCTTGCTGTGGTACTTTGATGTCGTTAGAAGAGAAAAGAACAGATGTCGCGAGGAGGAAGGAAGATTCTTAGTCGCAGATAATGAGGCTCCCGTTCAAATAACTGACCTCCTAGTCACCAAAGTGCAGTTGATTCCAGAAAGACCGCACAGCGCGGTCGCTTCAGGCGGCTTCGGGTTGCGAGGTTTCAATATCACGTCGGAAGCGGTTCACATCATCGCGGCGAAGGATGCTTCGCGAGGCTTTTGCTTAGTATCGGCGCGTTTACTCAGGATTCGATCGTAGCTGGCCGAGGATGTAGGATAAATGGGCTGGGCCTGGATGCGGCCTTGGATTGGGGATTTTTTTTCTGGCTTGAATTGCTGCGAAGGCGAACTCAGCCGGAGTTTCGGTGGGACTATCATCAAGGCCACGTGATACTCACTAAGCGCCTTAATCGATAAAGGCAGAACTTCGGTACATTTCATGATTGGGTCAGATTTTCATCGTGAGTTGAGGTAAAAGTTGACGAACTTCTAAAGTGTTTAACAAACAGAGCAATCATGATAGTGAGTCGCTCGTCGATACGGGACACTTTTGCAGGAGACTGATCATGACAAAAAACGAATAACAGCGCAAGCAAGCGCGCCAACGGCGCGACTATCTCTACCGGCGGGCGCTGCTCCTCCGCGACGCCGAGATGAGCGAGAAGAGGGCCAAGCTTCGGGCGTCTCTAGCAGCAGGAAAACCGCTAGAAGCATCTGTCGCCAACGACAAGTCTCTGAGAAAAGACTACGCATACGACGAGTCCATGCCGGAGCGGACCACCGACGAGCAGCTCGACCTGGACGACGAGTACGCTCAGCTCTCGGGCATGGTTGACCCGCGAGTGTTAGTAACAACTTCACGAGACCCGTCGACACGGTTATCTGCCTTTGCCAAAGAGATTCGACTACTACTGCCGACGTCGGTACGATTGAACCGTGGAAATCTGATACTCCCAGACTTGGTGCGGTCGGCAGAGTCAGCTGGGCTATCCGACATTGTGCTGCTTCACGAGCACCGCGGCACACCTACGGCGCTGACGCTGACACATTTCCCTCACGGGCCTACGGTGTCTTTTTCGCTGCACAATGTGATTTTACGACACGATATCCCCGGCAGCGTTCGGGGGACTGTGAGCGAATCGTATCCGCATCTCATCTTTGACGGATTTACAACGAATCTGGGGCGGCGAATGGTCAAGATCCTGAAACACATTTTCCCTCCTCGGGAACAGATCACGAGCAAGAACAAGGTGGGGAATCGCGTGGTGACGTTTAAGAATATGGAGGATAGCATTGAGGTGCGGCATCACGTCTTCGTGAGGACGGGGTACGACAGCGTCGAGCTAGCCGAGGTGGGCCCAAGGATGACGATGAGGCCCTTTGAAATTCGAGGCGGAACGCTGGAGAACAAGGATGGCGATGTCGAGTGGCATCTGACTCAGTACACGCGAACCGCGAAGAAGAAGAGCTACCTGTAGTGCGCAAAAAGAGGAAATGGCGTTGACAGGGGGAGGTTTCGACTGCGGGCAATCAGCTGCCGGGCTAAGCCACGAGTTTGCGAGCCTTGGCAGAGTTTTATGCCGTGAAAGGCATGGAGGAGGCGCAGCCAGTCGTGCAATAAACTGCGATGCTGGCTAATCTAGGAAGCACACCTTTTGAAAGGCTTGCTGAGGCTGTGAGAGGGCAGCGAAACCAGAGCCATAAAACACTTTCTTTCCCGTGTCCTCCCTCAAGAACAGGGAAGGTAGCGAGAGGAGTTGGCATTGGCCGGAGTGACACACGGACGATGACGCTTGCACGTGTCCTGGCAGCAGTCAACCCCCTCCCAGGTTAGCTTCTGTCTGCGACTACCTAACTGCACTACTTCCCTCCTGCATCATCCGCCCCTAGGACCCACTATTAGTGCCAACAGCAAAGCGAGCCTAGAACGCTAATACCCCTATTTTCCGGCCTTTGGCCCCAAACTTCGACGATAATTACGATACCTTACCAAGGCCCCGTCGTAGCCGATAAGAGGCACGAGGTATCTTCCGCGATACTCGCTATTATCGTAGAAAACCTAGAGATAGTCCCTATTATACTACGCCTAGCGAGGGTCCTAAAGAGGCTTACGGCCGAAGGTTAAGAGCCTTAGACCTAGGAAAGTAGCCGCCGCTAAACCCTTTCCTCGTCTATCTACGCTAAGGCTATTAGCCCCGCCGTCGAGGAAATACTCTCGTAGAAGGCCGAAGAAGTAAAGGTCCTTCGAATAGCTACCTTTACCCTCGACTAAATAATCGCCGGCTTTACTATAAGATATAAGAAAGCTTACGCTTAGGGCCTCGCCTACGCCTTTAAGAACGCTATTTACTACTACGCTACTAGCTTAGGATAAACGCGATATGCTAACGCGTATAATACGCTAGTTCTAATTATAGAATAATAATAAACCCCCCTTATATATACGCGTAAGGTATATAAGATAACTTAGGTAAGGGTAGCTAGCTTACCCCCCCCGAACCTAACCCTTAAGGCTACGCCCGCCTAAAGAAAGCTTACGATAACTAACCTAACTGCTACGGTAAAGTCCCTCTAGACGCGCCCTAACCTACGTATCTTTCTTCAGTTCGCGGAGAACGCTACCTAAAGGGACTCTCTACTTTTCGCTATACGTAAAGCTATCGCCGAAGCTCTTTAACGCCTTATCTAAGACTTCCCCTCCGCTAGTATAATAAAGATAGGCTTCTTAGTTACCGCTACTAACGCCGCTACCTAATAAGTAGCCTTATAGAACGCGGAATAAATCCGAACCGCTCTATATTATATTAAAGTTAACGCCCCCGAGAAGTAAGTTACCTACGCCGTCCTATAAGTCCTAATAAATATAACTAATCTCTTCGATAAGTCGCCGATCCTAATCTCTAAACTTATATAAGAAAAGGTTAAGGTTTAAATAGGTCTTAACCTAGTTAGCTACCGCCCCTCCGCCTACTAGGACCCCCTAAATAAAAGGTCCGAGATAACCTAGCTTATCTCCTTTAACTAGAAGGTTAAGCTATTCCGTCTTTTTAATATTAGTTAGGCCGCTAGGGAGATTATAAAAAACTCCCCCCTAGTCTAATACTAAAAGTATTATAATTAATACGGAGCCCGCCCTTATAACCGAAAACCCTATTATAAGACTTATAGCAGGTAGGAGTATAGTAAATATAACTAACTTACGTAATATACTAACTACTTCGGGCTATATATATTAATATAGGGAGCCTACCCCGCTAGATTACGCTATATTAATAGCACCCTCTCTTAGCTAACTAGCTAGTAGAGGAAGAAGATCTAGCAAACGGGCCTAGCTACCTTTAAATAAGTATACGGGAAATAATTACTAAACCCGCCTAACGAAAGTAACCCCCCCTCCTCTCTTAAGGACTATAACTTAGCACTATTAGGCCTAGAGAGCAGTAACGCTATAAATAGCTAGTAAGCCCTTATAGCCTTATAAGCCTCTTAAGACTCTAAGTCTAACTCTAACGTATAAGTCGCCGACGCCGCGCCCGACCTATCTCTAGCCCTAAAGAACCCGGAAACGCCTATCCTACTACCTAGCTATACTTAGCTAATAGCTAATATAGATATAGAAAAGAACGAAGGAGAACTTAGCGCCCTAGTAACTTATAAAGCTAAGACCCCTAGCAAGCTTACTTAGAAGGCCGTCTAGTAGGGGCGAGTTTAGAAGACTAAGCTAGCTAAGGCTACCCGTAGCACCTAATAAGCACGCACTCTATAACCTAAATATACTACTAAACTAAGTATAATAGAGATTACCTTAAGGTATTCTAAGCGAATATAGCGAAAGATAGCGTAGTATACGATATTATACTAAAATTTACTTTTATAAATACTACGAATATAGTCCTAATTTAGGAGCCCTATTATAATAATAACCCCCCCTTAAAATATAAATAAAGTTATACCTTAAGTTTAATTACTATACCCTAGTTAATAGCTAGACTTATAAGGCTAAGAAGCCCCGCGTACTAACTTATATAAGGCGCGGTACCGGCCTTAACGCGTTCTTATAGCGAGAGCTAGAGGCGCTAAAGATAAACTATAGAGACCTTATATAAACTAAGGTTTATAATATTATTATCGTTAATACCTATATCTAGCCGAGGATTAAGAACCTCTAAACGCTTCGTATCTTATTTAGATAAACCCCTATAGCACGTACCCTTATCGCTAGAGATTTTAATCTTAAGCACCTTACCTAATAGCTAAGACTCCGCTAAGGCGAATAGGACTTAGGGGCCCCTCTCCTAGTAAACTATACCTTCCGGCATAACCTCGTAATTTTTAATAAGATCGGCCGCCTAATATATAATTATAGTAATATCCTTAACTTAGCCCTTTTAAATATCCTTTTAGTAAGTATTATTATTACGGAATACTTTTATATTAGCTCGGACCACGCTACCCTAATTATAGTCTTTAAGGGTATCCTTATAGCGGCCGAAATTAACCGAAAATTTACGCTTAAGGATTACCCGAACGAATAAGTAGCGTACGTAGTATAAGTATAAGCGGGGGTAACCCTACTACTACTAGCTTTAGATAAACCTAACGCCCTAAATACCCTCGCTAAAGCTATCGCTATATTACTCTAAAATAGCCTTATTACTATAAGCAGACCCGCTAAATAAGGAGCTAGAAAAACCCCCTAGTAGATAAAAGATTATACTATACTTATAGGCAGATTCCGTAATAAATATCGCCGCTACTTACGAGGAGAGAATACGAAGGAAGCTAGATATACCCTACGTATAGCTATATATAAAGTAAAGAGAGACTACTATCGTAATATTATTAAAAATATCGTAATAGATAAGGATATCTACTAAGTTTTTAGCTAGTATAAGCGCAGACCTTAGTTCGCCCCTCCCCCTTTATAGGTCGGTAAAAGACTTATTACCGAACTTACCGAGAAAGTATAAGCCCTTAGATATTACCTACTTAAACGCTTTTTATAAGATAACGACCTCGCTTAATTAGAATAAATATACCTAGTTAGGATAATAAAGTAGTAGGACGGCCTCCTTATAGAGGAAGTTTATAAGTTAGTTTATAGCGCGGGAAATACTACGCTAAAAGTAAACGGTATTACTATCCGTATACTTCGCGCTACCTAAAAGTAGATAGAGAAGCTAATATACGAACTATATAATACCTACCTTTAGATAAGCTACTACCCGACCCCTTTTAAGAGGGTATAGGTCGCCCTCCTACCTAAATAAGGTAAAGACCTTACTATAGTTAAAAGTTAAAGACTTATCGCACTATTATCTTACCTTAGAAAAGGCTTAGAACGCCTTATCGCTAGATAAATTACCTAAAAGTATATAGAATACGGCGTCCTTTCGAACTAGCACGCCGGGGCTCTCCTAATACGCTTATTAATAAATATCGTTAAGGCCCTTATATATAATATAGAGGAGGCCTTTAAACGGGGACTAGTAGCAACCCTCGTTATAGTAGATATCTAAGGCGCTTTTAATACTATCTTACGTAAGCGACTCCTCTCCCGAATATATATATAAGGCTAGCCCCCTTAACTACTATAATAGGTTATATCTTTTATAATATACTACCACGCTAGCGCTAAACTCGCGCACGCTGCTACCCCGATAAAACCGCTATTCTACGGCCTCTTATAAAGCTTACTTATCTTCCCGGTCCTCTATATACTCTATATAGCGCTAATATACTAGCTTAAAAACTTACGAAAAAGGTTCGTATACGCGGATAACTATACTATACTCGCTACAGGGAAAACTTTTATAGAGATTATAGCTTAGGTATAAATATACTTAGATAAAACCCTTATATAAAGAGTATCGAACGGTATAAGCTTTAACCCCGGTAAGATAGAAATTATATATTTTACCCGGTAACGATACTCGCCGGCACCTACTATCGTCTACGCCTAAAGAGTTATCTCCGCTAGCTTAGGCGCTATAAAATAGCTAGGCCTCTAACTAAATAGGAAGCTAAGTTTTAAGATATATATCGAGACTAAGGTAGCTAAAGCCCGGCAAGTAGCCGACTACGTTAGAGGACTTAGCCGTATATAGACTAGCACCCTACCCGCCGTAACTTAGAAAGCTATTAGGGCGGTAGTAGAAAGTAAGGCACTTTTTAGCTCCTAGGTCTAGTAGCTAGGCCTTATATAACTAGCTTATAAAAAAGGCTTTTCCGCTAAAGTTACTAATAGATTAAAATAATAAGTATATAAACTATAAGTAATTATAAACTAAGCTATTAAGGGCTACCTCCTCGTCTAGCGTATTATTAGGATATTAGTACTTTACCGTAAAGTAAGTATACCGCTAGTAAAGATTATACTAAAAGCGGCACGCTTAGGATACGCTATAAGACTAAGATACCTTAACTATATATACTTACTTATTATATAAGTAAAGTACCCTTAGAAAAATAGGAGGGGTAAAGCGCTACGGGCAACTAACCTATAGCGTACCTTCGCCCTAGCTATCCCTTTTATAAGACCGGTACTAATACCCTTATCGTTTAAGCCTACGATTTAGGCACCTTTCTTATTAAAGTAAGAGGCGGCCGACGATTTTTATAACTAGCTATAACTCTTACCTTTAGAGGACCTAGTAATTTATACTAATAGGTTAAAGAAGATAGCTATATTAAACCTCCCGCCCCGTCTAAGCTACGAGTTTACGGTTACGTAAGATAATATTACTTTTACTAAAAGCTTAGGCGGACTATAGTAGGTAAAAGTCTTTAACGTAAAGGTCTAGGGCGCTTTAGAAAGACTATAGTTAGCGGTAACGCTCGCCGAAGGCCTCTTATAGCTACCTTAAATTTATATCTACTTAGATAACTAAGTAGTTATCTAACGACTAAATAGCACCGTAAAAGGCTTTTTATAAGAGGAATAGTTACTTTTTCGTAAGACTGCCTCGACGTACCTAAGATAGGTCTTCGCTTACTAGGTCCCTAGCTATAGCGGTATCGCTAGTAATAAGAGAGCTAATAAACTAGCGAATAGAGGGGTAGATAGAGGCCCGACCCGATATAACTAACTTACGCTTACCTACGCCGGTATAAAGCTACGCGAAATAAAGCGGTATCTTTTCCGTAAATAATAGGAATAGAACTAGCTAACCTCTTATAAGGAATATAGCTTAGAAGCACGCTATAAAATTACTAAGAAGATACTTACGCTCCCTTAATATTTTCTTTACTACTTATTAGCTACCCGCTTAGGTTACGGAGACTTCGCTAACTACTACGAAAGATTCCTCTATTAAGACGCCGAGCTATATTATAGCTATAGAAAAAGGAAAACCCTAACCTATATCTTATACTACCGTAAAGCTAGAGGCCTCGCCTCGTAATAAGGGCGCACGAGAGTAAATATAGCATAACTCCTAGGTATTAGCTAGAAATAGTTCGCTTATAAGATTAACGCTATATATTTCTTTAAAGATATATATTTACGCTATTAATATAGGAAAGCGACCGTACTTATATTACTTTAGTAAGGGTTAATTAACGCCGCGCTAGGCGAAATCTTTTAGCTTATAGTAGACCGGCCCCCCCCGCGGTAACGGAGGAGGCGTAAGCGCCGTAAGGTAAGCGCTAAACCTAATATCTCCGAGTCTAGCGCTATAGCTATAATATAAGCTACTAATATCGAGGTACGCTTTTAGAACCGAATAGTTCTAAGGGCGCCCTTAACCGCTAACCTATCCCTTATTCTTTATTCCCTTTATATATTTACCTAGCCCGCTAAAAGACCCCCTACGCTGTAAAAGTATTATATTACCCCCTTTAAGTCGTATTTAATATAATAACCTACTATTACCGAAAGCGCACTAGCTTCGATACCGCCTACCCGCTCGGCTAATTATATATAATAAACTAGATAGCGGGGCGCAGGCGGCGCCTTATGCCCCTAAGGAGGCGAGATTAGGGGCTCCGCCCCTATATCTCTTTAGCGTAAAATAGACACACACACATATATACCTAACTGCACTAACCTAATAGCTAACAAACCCTTAGCCCCGCCTATTAAGAGAATCCTATCGCGCCTAAAACTGCTTGATTTTCCCGACGCCGCGCAGAGGGGGAGGGGGAGGGGGAGGGGGGAGGATCTGCAAAGAAGAGCAGTGTTTAATAAAGCGAGGCTATAGTGAGGCTTGTGGCTTTTCGGTAACATAGTTAGTATTAACGAACGAATAAACACGCTACCTTAATATAGTAAGGGAAGAAGACGGAAAAGTGGATCGCTACGAGAAACGGGTCCGCCCACTTCTAAAAACGCGTAGACGGGCAAGGTAAAGTTACTTGTCCACTGAATTTCGCCTAACCAGGTATATACACCTATCTACGTGAATGTTTGTCTGCTAAGGGAGAGGGGGGGAGGGGGGGGGGGGGCTAGGGAGGGTTAAGGGGCCCGTTTTTAGTGTTTTTAAGAGCTTATTTCAGCTAATCAAGCCGGGCAGGCCGGGTTATAGGGATATAGAAGGGAACCTATAACTAAGCCGTATTTCCTAGGGAAGAGAGGTATCTATAAGTTAATATAAGATAATAAAAATATAAGGCTATAAGTTAGGCTTATAAGGGACGTTTTTAGTATTTTCTAATAGCTTAGTAATAAAGCTATAAGTAAAGCTAATAATTAAGCTTAATAACGCTATTTTTAGTATTTTCTAGTAAATTATATACCCCCTTTAATATACGCTTATACGTATAATCTACTAGTAGTTATATATACTAAGCTAGCTACTAGATATAATATATAGGAAAGGGAGATAAGCTAGCTACTAATCGTAAGATTATAAAATAGCTATTATAAAAAATATAAATATAAGTAAGAGTCTTTTAAGAATTAAAATAGTAACTATAAAAGAATTTAAATTATTACCTAAAAGAATACTAAGCTAATTATATAGCTAGGAGCTTAAAAAAGATTTCCTAATATAATCTTAAAAGTATTTACCTAAGGGGATTTTACGGTAATTTCTAAGTATATTAGTAAAATAGAGATTTCCTAGTATATAGTAATTTCCTAATATATAAGGATTTCTTAATAAAATCTAAAGATTTCTAAAGGTATATTTTAATATTAGATCTTACTAGAAATTTTAGTAAAATCCTAAAAGTTATTATAGAGAAATCTTAAGAGGAAATCCTAATAATTTCCTAAGCGTAAAGGTAATAAAGTTTCTAGGGGAAATCTAAGTAAAATCCTAAGGCGGGAAATCCTAGGAAATCCTAAGGAAATATTATAAGGGGTTAGGCGATTTATAAGGGTATTATTATATATCTTATATTAACTCCCTAAGCTAGAAAAGAATTCTAATAGCTTTATTATCTCCTTATTTTATTTTAGAAACTATTATTATACTCGAAGGCTTTTTTATATTAACTCTAATAACTATATTTATTTATAGATTAAAAAATATTATCGGGGATTTATATATAAAGAACTAAATTAATCTATATAAGGTAAGAAAAAAATAAAAAAATAAGATAAGAATAATAAAGGAGAATTATAATATATATTAGATATATATAGAAAAGTATATATTACGGTAAAAGGTATTATAATATTAAAAAAGAAAAATAAGAATAATAAGAATATAATATAATAGTAAATTAAAAGAATAGAATAAAGGAAAATATCTTATTATTTTTATTATATAAAGTAGCGTAAGTTATAGTAATAATATAAAAGCGAATATAGATAATTTTACTATAACTAGCGTAAAAAATATAATTTATAGCTTTAAGTATAATATATTTTATAAAAATAAAGGCGTCTAAGATATTATAAATAGTAATAAGGTTAACTATATTATAAATAGTTATACTTATTCTTAAGTATATATTATAAGTAGTTTATAGCGAATAGGCTTTATATAGCTTTTTTATTATAGCTAATATTCTTTCTTTATTTATAGCGTATAAAATATAAGATAAATAGTATATAATTAATATTATATTATAAAAATATTAAAAAACGATACTAAAAGTATATTAATTTACGGGGTTCTTACCTAAGCTTAGTAAATATAATAGTTATTACTTATTAATAGTTAAATAACTTAAAAATCTATTACTTATTAATAGTTAAATAAATATAAAAACCGTTATATATTAATAGTTAAATAGTGCGACGCGTGCTCTTAATATAAAGCGTATTATTAACGTATTTCTTTACTATAGTTCGTACCGATATTATATAAAAAGCTAAGGAATACCTTAATCTATTATTATATTAATAAAAAGGTCTATATTAATAAGTTTAATAATTATAATATATTTAGTATTATTAAAAAGTTTAACTAAGCTACTTATCTAACTATATAGTTTTTTAAAGATATTATCGGAAGCTATCTTAACTAAATTTAAGATATTAAAAACTAGAATACTACTAAAGTTTAAAGTTATTTTATTTCTAATAATATCGCTTTAAGCTAAAAAAAGTATATAATTAATAATAATAGCTAGAAATAATATAATAATACCTTTACTAGGTAAATACGTTTATTCTCTTATATAAATATATAAGTCCTAACGGTTTTTTTCGTAAAACTCTAAAATCTTATTAGAATTATTTAATACGGACTTCTTATTAATAAATATAGCGACCTTATTAATATCGAGCGATATATTCTTAAGAGTAAGAGTATTAAGTAAAATAAGTATAAGAATAGGGAAATTAATAATTTATTTATTACTAATACCGAATATCTTCGCTATATAACTTAGGCTAAGGGAAGTATTATATTTAGCGAGGTATTTATTAAAGTAAGTTACTTAAATTAGAGTAATATTTATATTTTAAAATATTAAAGCTTATTTATTATAATATATTACGAAAAAAGTAAAAAAGTATTTAATAATTTAGATTAAATTATTATAATAAGTTACTAAGAAATTATTATTAGCTTTCTTAACTTTTTTAGCTTTTAGAATTTTTTAAAATTAGATTATAGTTTTAGAGACTATTATAGGGGTTCTAAGTTATTAAGAGGTAAAGTAAATTTACTTATTAGGGGTTCTAAGAACGCTCTATTAAGTTAGAGTAAGAGGAGTAATAAAATACCTTACTAGGGCTTTACTAAAAATAGAAGCTACTCCCTTAACCTTAGTCTCTTTTTCTATAGCTGCTAATACTATTTATTTTATCTTACTAAGGTAGTTAGTATATAAGATAATAGCTAAGATCCTCTTAATTTCCTCTAATTTTTCGGAGTTTTAGTAAATTTACCCGCTAACTAAGCTCTTAATATAATCTTTTATAATTTCTAATAGCGCGTACGCGCTATAGTAATTTTTTCTAAGTTATTTAGATTATAAAAAGATATTTTTTTTAATATTAGTAAAGGAGTATAATAGCGTAAGATAGGTATAGCTTCTTAATAAAATAGCTAATATTTTAAAAGTAAAGCTAATAGTAAAGGAAGATATTATAGTAATTTATTAAGTAGAATATTTAAGCGCTATAACTTTAGAAACTTTAAGTAAGAAATAGTCGAAATTAAAATATTCGTTATTTAAAAATAAGTACTTAAAATTATAATCCTTATTATTAGGGAGTTTTTCGCTATTAGCTTATCTCTTTACTTTTCGGTTAATATAGTAAATATAACTATTTAATTTACTAAAAGATAAATTATAGCTTTTTACTTAAAATACTTATTTCTAAGCGATAAATATTATTTATTACGGCCGTAAAATATGTTAACTAAATAATAATATTAGCACTATAAACTAAGATTCTAAGCTAAGGAGAAGGGAAAGAAAAGAGGAAAACTCCCGTAAGCGAAATCTTAGTAAAATATATAAAAGTATATGCTAGTAAAGATAGGAGAGGGTAAGGGGAAATCCTAATAAAAGGTTAACTTTATTTCCGGGTAATTTCCCCCTAAGGTTTTCTTAAGGATTTTACGATAAGGTTTCTAAGGTTATATAACTATAGTTAGAAATCCTTAGAAATTACCGTAAAATATTTAGAGGAAATTTATTAAAAATCTTCGAAAATTACCGTAAAATATTTAAAGGAAATCTTTATAATTACTAGCGCGTAATATTACCCCTTAATAAAAGTTTTAATATACTTATTAAGATTAGTAATAGCGACTATATAGCTAGGTACTTAGGGAAATAGCTATATTATCCTAATTATCGTTTTAATATTTATAATCTATAGTAGCGGCTTTAACTTAGTATTAGAAATTAATAGGCGGACTAGCGGTATCTAGGAAATAGTTATAGAATTCCTTAAGGGCTATAAGCGTATAATAGAAATTCCTAGCCGGGTATTATATCTTATCCGGATCGTAACTATATTAGCAGACTTAATATTCTAACTAATAACGCTATTTAGTAACTTAAGATTAAAAGATTTACTTAACCTCTTATTTTAGTATATTATCGATATCTTTTAGCTTAGCGAGAGATATCTCTTACCTTAATAGCGGATTTATAGTAGCTTTCCGAAAGCGGTTAGTATAAAATAAGTTCGTTATCTAATAGCTATCTAATAAGTTAAAGATATAGCTATAGCTTTATTCCTTAATAACTATAAAAGGTTTTAATTATTATATATCTAAGCGTATTATAAGTATAGTTATAAAGAAGCTCTTATAGTTAAGGAATACCTTATTACTAATTATAAAATTTACTAGGTAACGCTTCCTATTTACTTATATTTCCTACTTATAGCGAGCTTTCTTAGTAGCGGCTTAAGCTTACTATTATATTTCCTACGCGTAGGTAATAAGTATACGGGCTATAATAATTAAGCTTAAGGTAGTTAAGGGATCTTAGGGACTAGCTACCGAGAGGGGGTTCCGTATATCCTTACTAAAGGTAACTATAAGCGGTATTATACTAATTAAAGCGTGCTATAAAGAGTTATACGCGAAGTCTAAAGCGGGAAGGAACGCGCTCTAATTATCTTATTACTTACTTACGTAAAACTAAAACCTCTAATTTAAGTACTAATTAGTTACTTCTACGCTACCTTATATTTAAGGGTAAAGAGCGCTACCGTAATAGTACTTAATACTAATTAGCTAGTTAATTTCTTAAAGAAATCCTAAGATAAATAAGCTAGTATTATTAGTAATTTATATGTTTAGTATACTTAGGAAATAATAAAAATATCGGAAATAGCGTCCTATAAGTATCTTAGCTATATTATTCTTCTTACTAAGTAATATAGCGATAATCTTACTTAATTTATAGATAAAGGTTTAAATATAGTTATACTTAAAGCGGTCCTTTAATATAACTTTCCTATTATAAGTAATATACTCTTAAATAGAAGTTAGAATAAGTAAGGGGTATAGTAAACTTAAGGTCTTATCTTACGGCGTTTTATTCCTCTAATACTTATAATAGTTATAGATAAACCGGCGGATATTTTACTTTATCCTAAGCTAGTAATAGCTTTATTAAAATATCTAAGTAGTTTTATTTTATCTTTTATAGGCGAAGATAGCTAGCTTATATATATTCCGAATTAAGGCGGTGCGGAGGAAGAAATACTACCGGCTATCTTACTTAAGGATAATAAGGAGATTACCGTAAAATCTAAGGTTTTAGTTCGCGTTCTTTTCTTAAATTAATTATACTAACTCCGCCCCTAATAAGATAGAGTTTTCTACTAAGCGGACTAAGGTAATTATAGGAGATAGGGTTAAGGATTTAAACCTAAAGCTATCTAGGGAAATTATAGCTAAATTTTTTTTTTTTTTTTTATAAACTTTTATTATTAGAAGCTTAGCCGTTTTCTATAAAAGTATATCCGCGGCTATATTTAGCTAGCTAAGCTAGTATAGGAAATAGATATCGAACTAAGTAAGGAAATTAAACTATTAAACCTAATAGATAAAAAGTAGCCTTTTTATCGTAAAATAAACTAAAGCTTCGTAATCTATAATTATATTAAACTTTTAGCTAAGTAGCTTTAAGTAGAAATTTTCGAAGCTTTATATAATAGCGAGAAGTTCGCGGTTTTAAATCGGGTAAGCACGCTTAGTAAGGTTTATTATCTTCGAGAAAAAGCTTATAAGCTTCTATATTTAATTATTTTACTATTATTAAAATATACCGGCGGTAGTATTTCGGGAGGCGTTAATCTTAAAGTAGGTTAGGAGTTCTAAGTAGAAGAAAGTAAGTACCGGGGCTTATATAGCTAGCTCCTTTATTTTATTAAAAGCCTCTTTCTATTCTAATCTAAGCTTAAAAGCGGTATCTTTCTTAAGGAGGTAATTTAGGGGCTTAGCTATAATATTTATATAGTAATAGAAGATCCTAATAAAGTTATAAAGTTTTACGAATAAGCAGATAGCTTTACGGTCCTAAAAGTTTTTAAATTTCTAATTTTAGATCGCTTATATTTTATAAGGGTTTATACTAATTCCTTAGCCCGCGTATAATATTATACTAAAATAGTTAATTTCTATAATATTAAATTTCGATTTTCGGATATCCCTTTATAAATTAGCTTAATATAAGCGCTAAATTATTTCTCGATATTCCTCTTAATATTCCGCTTTTTCGCTATCTAAGTAAATTAATATATTATTAGCGTATATACTTATATAATAATTAAGGAGGTTATAAAGCTAAGCGTTAATAAAGTTCTAAAATTAAATAAGCTTTACTTTAAGGCTAAATAAAAAGATAAGCTAGCGGAATATACTAAACTTTATACGGAAAGCTATAAGGTACTTAGAGTTAGGGTTAAGATATAGGCGATAAAACGCTTAAATTATATCGATTTTCGAAAACTACCTCGCTTCCTAATAGCTAAACGCTATACTTTCTAAAAAAGGAGTAGGTAAGATTTAACTTTTTAAGTAATTATTTATTTATCGGTAATTAATATAAAAGCGCTAAGCTATTAAGTATAGCTTTAGCGCGAAGAGAATAGAGGCGGCGTAAGAACTAATATTTAGCTTAATAAACCTAATCTTAAGTAGGTAGTTAATAGTTTCCTTCTTTAGCGGTAAGTATTTTATAAGTATTTTATAGGAAAGGGGTTTTACTAAGTTTAAAAGCTTCTTAAATTTTAAAATAATATTATAGCTAGGTTAGGAACTAGCTAAAATATAAGCTTTTTTCTTATTAAAAAATTTTTTAAAATACGTAAAAGTTAGAGAAATTATATTATATATATAAGCGATATACTCGGGTTTTTCTCCCTAAGGGAATAGGATTTCCTATTTTATATATATATAGCTAGCTAAGCTTAACTTCGTAATTATAGTTAAGTTAAAATTATTTTTTAATTTTATAAGGGTTATAAATATTAATAAGGTTATCGTTTCCTATTATATTTAGCGGGGGTTTTATTATACTTAATAGATAAGTTACTTTTTTAAAGCTTCTTTATCTATATCGTTAGTTTCCGAGTTATTTTAAATTAGGGTTTAAGCTTACTTTTTCTTCCTTATAAGCTAAACGAAGTCGTTTTTTTTCCGCGAATATTAGAGGATTTAGTACTTACGCTTATCCTAATAGAGAAGGTAGTTCCGGCGCTTAGCGTCCGCTTAAATAGCTAAATCTAGATTTCCGGAAAAAAGGGGCTTTTCTAATAATAAAATCGAGGGCAAGTATTTAGCGAGGGCAGGTAGGTTATCTAGCTAAACTAATTTCCAAGCTACGTAGTTAAGTAATAGTCTTTTTTCGGCTATTTAGAATAGACCGATAAAAAGGTCTTAAGCGTAGTTAGTTACTTAATAAATTTCCTAAGGAAAATACTATCCGTTAATTATTAAGGTAATAATTAGGTGCTCGTAGACTATACTAGCCTAATAGCCTTAGAAATCTACGAGGGGGACGGGATAGATAGGGATAAGTTTAGCACTAAGTTATTTTACTACTTATTTCGCGAAACGGCGATTAACTAGAAAACGGGTATTTACTCTAGTATTATATAAGGTAAAGGTATAAAAAGTAATATTATTAACTTAAACTTAACTATTAATAGTAAATAACTCTCTTATTTTCCGTCCTATATACGATATTTTCGGGATTATTAAGGAGCTTTATAATAATCCTATTTTTTTCCCGAATTAGAGTTATCTAATCGAATAAGATTAGGCGGGGGTATCTAAACTTTAAGAACTCTCCCTATTTTCTATTAGTTAGGGTAGTTCTTAGCTATATAGCTTTTCTTACTATAAGTAAAGTAAATACTATTTTCCTAATAAACCTTTTTTTTATTTTTGCTTAGGGGCTAACCTTTCTAAATTATAATCGTAGTTTTCTTTTATATAATTAAAGTAATCCTATTAACTTATTAGGATTTCTAGGTAATTTTATAGCGGGTAAACTCTTTCTTCTTATAAAATATAATATTTTTTATATACTTATAAAACTCCTTATATATCGTATATAAATTCTTAGCTTTTATAAAAAGGCCTATATTAAAGTTAGCGGGTAGATAATCTTAAAGCGTATACTTAATATAAGCTAAGGAGACTTAAGTTTTAGCTATAAGGTAGTTAAATTTTATAAGGAACTCCTAGATTTCCTATTAGCTATTTAAGGAGTAGTTTAGTTTACGGAGCTAATCTATAATTTCGGCGAACTTATTTAGGTTTCTATAAGCGGACTTTAAATATTATACTATCTTAGCTAGTTTAGAAAAGGGGTATTCCTTTAAGTTATATTAAGTTTCTAAAAATCGGCGGGCTTTTCTTTCTAAAGTATAAAATAAAATACTTATCCTATCTTACTTATCGCGGAAAGTTATCTTATCGGATCTTATCTTATCTTTTAAGTTTATAAGGAAAGTATTAAAGTTTTCCTTTTTTCCTAAAAACTTACCTATCTCCTTATAGCGAATTTTCGTAAAATTAAAGTAAAAGGGGTTCGGCTATCTTACTAGGGTAATTAGCGTAAAGATATTCTAAGCGGCCTTCCTAGTTAGGATAAATATTTCTTTACTAATTCTAAACGCCGTTTATATTTCTTAACGGGTCCTTTCTACGTTTAAGTTTTAATCTTTTTAAGTTAACTAATTTTAAAGTTCCGCGATTTACGCTTATAGTTACGTTATCTCTATACGCTACTCCTATAATATAGTTATATTAGTAATATTTTAAAAGGAGGTAGCTATAATTATAGTTTAGTTTTCTTCGGAACCCCGTTTTACTATAAGGTTAGGCGTCTCTAAAGCGAGTCTCCTTAATTACCTAAAAGTTTAGTTAAGGGCTTTAAATATATATCTTAGGCCGGTTATAGTTTAGTTATATACGAGGTCTTTTTCGTTCTTTATAAAGGACGTAAGAGTAAAGTGCGTATTTCTTAATCGCTCGCTAGCGAAAAAGGAGCTTAGAATAATATTACGGCTATAAAATACGTTAACTAAATAATAGTATTAGTATTATAAACTAAAATTCTAAGCTAAGGAGAAGGGAAAGAAAAGAGGAAAACTCTTATAAGCGAAATCTTAGTAAAATATATAAAGGTATATATTAGTAGAGATAGGAGAGGGTAAGGGGAAATCTTAGTAAAAGGTTAACTTTATTTCCGGGTAATTTCCCCTTAAGGTCTTCCTAAGGATTTTATAATAAGGTTTCTAAGGTTACGTAATTATAGTCGGAAATCCTTAGAAATTACCGTAAAATATTTAGAGGAAATCTATCGGAAATCCTTAGAAATTACCGTAAAATGTTTAGAGGAAATCCTTATAATTACTAGCGCGTAATATTATTCGGTTATTTAATTTTTAGTTATTAAATTTATAAGTAAGTAATTTAAACAAATATTAAAGTTCGGCGAGGTTTTTAAATAGCTAAATAGCTTTTTTAAAGCTTTTAAATATAAGTATTAAGGGAGTGCGAATTAGCTACTTATAGAATAGCTTACGGTAAGTTTTATCGCGAGAATAATAAAGATTACTATAAGGTAGATTAATCTTAAGTATAAAAGAAGGGGAAAAATAAGAAGAAAATAAATAAAATTAGAAAATAAAAAGGAATAATTATAAAAAGAATAAATATAATATATTAAAAAAATATAATAAAGATAAGAAATATAAAGGGGGGATAATAAAGGATAAATAGAAAAGAGAAGAGGTAAGAGAGAAAAGGTAAGAAAATAAAGGGAAATCTAATATAAATAATAATATATTAGGTTTATTATTTTCTAGAAATTTTACGCGTTTATTACTAAGTAACTTATTTACCTTATTCTAATAGCTAGTACTTTTTAAAAATATTTATATATTTTTTCCTAGTAATATTTAGCTAAGCTTTTAACTTATCTTTCTCTTTTTTAAATTTTTTAATTATCTCCTTTTATTAGAAGTCTTTTTTAGCTACTTATTAATTATTATTATTCGAGTATCTTTTCTAATATACGAGATATTTTATTTAAGTAGTACCTTATCCTCTTTTAACCTTTTTCTTATTAAGGATTTATTCGATCTTATAGTTATTAGTATTAAGCTTAGGGCTAGGTTATTCTTTTAAAATATTAGCTAGTTAAAGTTAAATAACTAATATAATAAGATAGATATTTATAGAGTTATTAAGATTTAATTAATAAGCTAAATAGCTAATTTATTCGATTACGCGGAAAGGCTTAATTTACTATTCCGAAAGCTTTACTACTTATCTATTAAGAATAAAATATCTTTTCCTAAGTTTTAGCTAAACTTAATCGCTAAGCTTAAACTTAAGCTTCTAATATTTTTTATTATAACGTTATTTTATTATAGCTTAAGCGTAAGTAATAAAGATAATTACTTTATTTTTTAATATTTCCTAGGATCTAGAAGAAGCTTAATCGCTTAGATAATAAAAATTATTATCTATTTAGAATTTAATAAATAACTTACTTAGCATAGTTTTAATAACTAAAAAGAAAGAGTTATTAAGAGAAAACTAAAAAGCTAGTAGGGCGTTAATTTATCGTTTTATTAGGAAATTAGCGGCGAAAAATTTAAAAGCGATTTCGATAATTTAGTTTTATTTTTTAAATAAACTATTAGTTTATAAGTAATATATAGTCGATATTAAAAATTTAATACTAAAAGTAAATTATAAGGTTCTTTAAAGCTTAGATATAAATTTTAAATTCTAATTAAAAATAATTTACTTTAAGAATTTTTAATTATAATAAATAAGCTTATAATATAGCCGCTAAGCTTATTTTTCGGTAATAAAATAATTATATTTAGGGGTTAAAATATATATTTTTAAGAACTTATTAGTAATAGTAAGGAGGGTATTATAAAACTTTCCTTTAAATTTAAACTAAAATAAATTTTCTAAAAAAATTAAAAAGAGTTTAGTAATAAAGTTTATTATAATTATATAAAAGGAAATTACTAAAAAATAAATTAAAACTATTTCCTTAAAAAGAGGCTATTTATTAGTTTAATTATATTTATAAATATTATATTTATTTACGAAATTATTAATTTTCTTTTTTAATTAAGAAATAATAAAACTAAAGGAAAATTTAGCTTATATATATTTTTAATTAATATAAAATTTACGAAAATAATACTTAGAAATAATTTCTTTAGCGTAGTTTTCTAGAATATAAAGTTATTATTAACTATTAATATTTTCGAGATATAATAAACTATTTACTTAAATAAAAAAGAGTCCTTTTTAAAAGTTTTTATCTTTAAGTTACTTTAAGATTTTAAATTATTATATATTAAGGAGATATTTTTCGGAAATCCTACGCTAGAAGGTATTATTAAGAATAGCTTTTAAGGAAATAAATATATAGTCCTAGTTAATATAATTCTCTTAAATATCCTTAAGTTCTCCTTATCTTTTTTCTAAAATTACTTTTAAAAGGAGGCGTAAAAAAAAGTTTACGAGAATATTAAAAATACCTAAAATATATTAAACTTTAAGAAAATATTAACTTAGAAATTAAGAAATAAAAGTAAAGTAATTATTACTTTTTATACTAATAGTAAAAAAAGAGGTTTATTTTATAATTACTAAAATTATAATATAATCTATAAAAATTATAATTTTTAGTTTCTAGGTTTTAATTAAATAAGTTCGGAGTTTATAATAAGTATTATAGCTGTAAAATATATTAACTAAATAATAGTATTAGCGCTATAAATAAAAATTCTAAGCTAAGGAGAAAGGAAAGAAAAGAGGAAAACTCCTATAAGCGAAATCCTAGTAAAATATATAAAGGTATATATTAGTAAAAATAGGAAAAAGTAAGGGGAAATCTTAGTAAAAGGTTAACTTTATTTCTAGGTAATTTCCTTTTAAGGTTTTCCTAAAGATTTTATAATAAAGTTTCCGAGGTTATATAACTATAGTTAAAAATCCTTAGAAATTACCGTAAAATATTTAAAGGAAATCTATTAGAAATTCTTAGAAATTACTATAAAATATTTAAAAGAAATTCTTATAATTATTAGCGCGTAATATTACCCCCCGATAAAAGTTTTAATATATTTATTAAGATTAGTAATAGCGATTATATAGCTAAGTGCTTAGGGAAATAGCTATATTATCTTAGTTATTATTTTAATATTTATAATTCGCAGCGGTAGCTTTAACTTAGTGCTAAAAATTAATAAGCGAACTAGCGGTATTTAGAAAATAGTTATAAAATTCCTTAAAAGCTATAAGCGTATAATAAAAATTCTTAGCTAAGTATTATATCTTATCCGGATCGTAACTATATTAGCGGACTTAATATTCTAACTAATAATACTATTTAATAACCTAAAACTAAAGGATTTACTTAACCTCCTATTTTAGTATATTATCGATATTTTCTAGCTTAGCGGGAGATATTTCTTACCTTAGTAGCGGATCTATAGCGGCTTTCCGAAAGCGGTTAATATAGAATAAGTTTATTATTTAATAGCTATTTAGTAAGTTAAGGATATAACTATAGCTTTATTCCTTAATAACCGTAAAAAGTTTTAATTATTAGGCGTTTAAGCGTATTATAAATATAGTTATAAAAAAGCCCTTATAACTAAGAAATACTTTATTACCGATTACGAAATTTGCTAGGTAACGCTTTTTATTTACTTATATTTCTTACTTATAGTAAGCTTTCTTAATAACGGCTTAAGCTTACTATTATATTTCTTACGCGCGGGCGATAAGTTTATAAGCTATAGTAATCGGGCCTAAGATAATTAAGGGATTTAGGGAACTAGTTACTAAAAGGGGGTTTTATATATCCTTACTAAGGGCGACTATAAGCGGTGCTATACCGATTAAAGCGTGCTACGAGGAGTTATACGCGAAATTTAGCGTAGGAAGGAAAGCACTCTAATTATCCTAATATTTATTTATATAAAACTATAGCCTTTAGTCTAAATATTAGTTAGTTACCTTTACGCTTCCTTATATTTATAAGTATAAGGTATTATTATAGTAATATTTAATATTAGTTAACTAATTAATTTTACCGAGAAATCCTAAGATAAATAAGCTAGTATTATCGGTAATCTATATATCCGGTATACTAAAAAGATAATAAAGGTATTAAAAATAGCGTTTAGTAAGCACCTTTACTATATTATTCTTCTTACTTAGTAATATAGCGATAATTTAGCTTAGCTTATAAATAAAGGTTTAAATATAATCGTACCTAAAGCGGTTTTCTAATATAGCTTTCTTATTATAAGCTATATACTTTTATATAGAAGTTAGAATAAGTAAAAAGTATAGTAAGCTTAGGGTCTTATCCCGCAGGGCTTTATTTTTCTAATATTTATAATAATTATAGATATATTAATAAATATCTTACTTTATTCCGGGCTAGTAATAATCCTACTAAAATATTTAAGTAATCTTATTCTAGCTACTATAAGCGAAAATAGCTAGCTTATATATATTCCGAATTAGGGTAATATAAAAGAAAAGCCTCTTCTAACTATCTTATTTAGGAATAACTAGGAGGTTACCGTAAAATCTAAGATTTTAGCTTATATTCTCCTCTTAGATTAGTTATACTAACTTTACTCTTAATAGGGTAAAGTTTTCTCTAAAGCGAACTAAGGTAATTATAAGAGTTAGGGTTAGGATTTCGAATTTAAAGCTTTCCGGAGGAATTATTATAAGCGTCTTTTCCTCTTTTTTATAAGCTTTTATAGTTAGAAGCTTAGCTATTTTACGTAAGAGGGTATTAGTAGCTATATTTAACTAGCTAAGTTAATATAGGAAATAAATATTAAACTAAGTAAGGAAATCGGATTATCGGACTTAGTAGATAAAAAGTAGTCTTTTTATCGTAAAATAAACTAAAGCCTTATAGTTTATAATTATATTAAATTTTTAATTAAGTAATTCTAAGTAAAAATATTTAAAGCTTTATATAATAGTAAGAAATTCGCGGTTTTAGATCGGGTATATATATTTAGCTAAGTTTATTATTTTTAAGAAAAAGCCTATTAGCTTTTACGCTTAGTTATCTTACTATTATTAAAATATACTAGTAATAGCGTTTCGAGAAGCGTTAGTTTTAAGCTAAGTTAGGAGTTTAGGATAGAAGAAAGTAAATACTAAAGTTTATATAGCTAATTCCTTTATCTTATTAAAAGCCTTCTTCTATTTTAATTTAAGCTTAAAAATAATATCTTTCTTTAAAAGATAGTTTAGGGGTTCCGCGGTAATATTAATATAATAATAAAAGATTTAGATAAAGTTATATAGTCTTACGAATAAATAGATAGCTTTACGGTCCCGGAGATTTTTAAATTTTTAATTTTAGATTACTTATACCTTATAAGGGTTTACGCTTATTCCTTAGCTTATATATAATATTATACTAAGGTAATTAATTTTAATAATATTAAATTTTAATTTCCGGATATCCTCTTATAAGTTCGCTTAATATAAGCGTTAGATTATTTCTTAGTATTTCTTTTAATATTCCTCTTTTTTGCTATTTAAGTAAATTAATATATTATTAGTATATATACTTATATAATAGTTAAGGAGATTATAAAATTAAGCGTTAATAAAATTCTAAAATTACGTAAGTCTTACCTTAAGGCTAAATAAAAAAATAAGCTAATAGAATATATTAAACTTTATATAGAAAGCCGTAAGGTATTTAGAGTTAGGGTTAAGATAGAGATAGTAAAACGCTTAAATAATATCGATTTTTAAGAACCGTTTCGCCTCTTAGTAGCTAAACGCGGTACCTTTTAAGGAGGGAGTAAGCGAGATCTAACTTTTTAAGTAATCGTTTATCTATTAGTAATTAATATAAAAGCGTTAGGCTATTAAATACGGTTTTAGGGCGAAGAGAATAAAGGCGGTATAAGGGCTAGTATTTAGCTTAATAAAACTAATCTTAAGTAAGTAATTAATAGTTTTCTTTTTTAAAGGTAAGTATTTTACTAGCGTCTTATAAAAAAGGGGTCCTACTAAGTTTAAAAGCTTCTTAAGTTTTAAGGTTATATTATAGCTAAGCTAGGGATAAGCTAAAATATAAGCTTCCTTTTTATTAAAGAATCTTTTAAAGTATATAAAAGCTAAAGGAATTATATTATATACGTAAATAATATACTTAAATTTTTTACTTTAAGGGAATAAGATTTCCTATCTTATATATATATAGCTAGCTAAGCTTAGCTTTACGATTATAATCGGGTTATTATTATTATTTTCTAACTTTATAAATATCTAAAATATTAATAGGGTTATTTTTTCCTATCGCGTATAATAAGAGTCTTATTAAACTTAGCGGATAAGTTACTCTCTTAGAGTATTCTTATTAATATTATCGGTATCTTAGTTATCCTTAGTTAAGGTTTAGGCTAGCTTCTTTTCCTTCGTAGGCTATATAAAGTCTTACTTCCTCTATAAGTATTAAAAGATCCGATACTTATACTTATCTTAATAAAGAAGGCGGTTCCGGCGCTTAGTATCTACTTAGATAGCTAGGTTTAAATTTCCGTTAAAAAAGGGCTTCTTAAGTAATAAGATCGAAGGCGAGTACTTAGTAAAAGCGGGTAAGTTATTTAGCTAAACTAGTTTCCGGGCTACGTAATTAAGTAATAACCTTTTCTCCGCTATTTAGAATAAGCTAATAAAAAGATCCTAAGCGTAGTTAGTTACTTAGTAGATTTCCTATAAAAAATACTATTTATTAATTATTAAAGTAATAATTAAGTACTTACGAACTAAGCTAGCCTAATAGCTTTAGAAATTAATAAGGGGGATAAGATAGATAGGGATAAGCTTAGCGCTTAGGCGCTTTATTACTTATTTCGCGAAATAATAACTAACTAAGAGATAAGCGTTTACTCTGGTATTATATAAGGTAAAGGTACGAAAAGCTATATTATTAATTTAAACTTAACTATTAATAGTAAATAACTTTCTTATTTTCTATCCTACGCGTAATATTTTTAGAATTATTAAGGAGCTTTATAATAATCTTACTTTTTTCCCGAATTAAAATTATCTAACTAAATAGAGTTAGGTAAAGGCGTCTAAACTTTATAAACTCTCCCTATTTTCTATTAGTTAGGGTAATTCTTAGCTATATAGCCTTTCTTTCTATAAATAAAATAAGTGCCGTTTTCCTAGTAAACTTTCTTCTCGCTTTTACTAAAAGCTTAGCCCTTTTAGTAAAAGGTTATAGTTATAATTATAATTTTTTTTTACTTTTCCGGGGTAACCCTCTTATTTACTTAGCTTTTATAGGAAAACTCCTAGTAAGTTAACTCCTTTTTCTAGTAAAATATAGCGTTTTTTATATACTTATAGAATTCCTTATATATCGTATATAAATCTTTAGCTTTCGTAAGAAAGCTTAGGTTAAGATTAGCGGGTTAATAATCCTAAAGTATATATTTAATCTAAGCTAAGGGAATTTAAGTCTTAGCCGCGAAGTAATTAAACTTCGTAAAAAACTCTTAAATTTCCTACTTACTTATTAATAAAAAATTTAGTTTATAAAGTTAGTTTATAGCCTTAGTAAATTTATTAGGATTTCCGTAAATAAACTTTAAGTACTAAACTATCTTAGCTAATCCGGAAAAAGGGCGTTCCTTTAAGTTATATTAAGTTTCTAAAAGTTTATAAGCTTTCCTTTTTAATATACGGAATAATATACTTATCCGGTTTTACTTATCTTAAAAAGTTATCTTATCGGACCTTATCTTATCTTTTAAGTTTATAAGGAAGGTATTAAAATCCTCCTTCTTACTTAAAAACTTACTTACCTTCTTATAGCGAATTTTCGTAAAATTAAAATAGGAGGGGTTTAGCTATCTTACCGGGGTTACTAGCGTAAAGGTATCCTAAGTAGCTTTTCTAATTAGAATAAATATCTTTTTATTTATATTAAATATAGTTAATATTTTTTAATAGGTTTTTTTTACGTTTAAGTTTTAGTTTTTCTAAATTAACTAACTTTAAAGTTTTATAACTTACGCTTATAGTTATATTATCTCCGTATACTATTTTTACGGTATAGTTATATTAGTAATATTTTAGGAAAAGGTAGCTATTATTATAGTTTAGTTTTTGCCGATATTTTATTTTACTATAAGGTTAAGCGTCTTTAAGGTAAATCTCCTTAATCGCCTAAGAATCTAATTAGAGGCTCCGGATATATATCTTAAAGTTAGTTATAGTTTAAGTTTTAATTATATATAAGTTTTTTTCTATCTTATACGGGGATATAAAAGTAAAGTATAAGTTTCTTAATCGCTTATTAGCGAATTTAAGCTTAGAATAGTATTACGGCTATAAAATACGTTAACTAAATAATAATATTAGCGCTATAAATAAAGATTCTAAGCTAAGGAGAAGGGAAAGAAAAGAGGAAAACTCCTATAAGCGAAATCTTAATAAAATATATAAAAGTATATACTAGTAAAAATAGGAGAGGGTAAGGGGAAATCTTAATAAAAAGTTAACTCTATTTCCGGGTAATTTCCTTTTAAGGTTTTCCTAAGGATTTTACGATAAGGTTTCCGAGGTTACGTAATTATAATCGGAAATCCTCGGAAATTACTATAAAATATTTAAAGGAAATTTATCGGAAATCCTCGGAAATTACTATAAAATATTTAGAGGAAATCCTTATAATTACTAGCGCGTAATAATAAGCTTATATTAAGTAAAAAATCTTAAGTTTAATTAACTAATATCTAATTTTAGCTAGTTTAAAAATATAACTAAGATAATAAATAAGTTTAATAAACTATTAAGGTGAAGCTAAAAATAGTTTCTAAAATTCCTTATTATTAATATAAAAAAAATAAGCTATAAAACCGTTCTTTTAAAAAGTATTAATTTATAAAAAAAGTTAACGATTAGGAAAGAATTAACTAAGAGTAGCGTTATTATAAAAGATATTAGTAATATTATTAAAATAATTAGTTTTTTCCTTCGTTAAGATAATCTTAAACTAAAAAGTAAAGGTATTTCTTTTTAGTTTAATAATAAGTACTTTATTTTCCTATCTTTCTTAAAATATTACTATTTTATATTTCTAAAAAAGGTTAATTTTTTACGTAAAATAGGGAATAAGATATTTTATTTATCTAACTAATCTAATCTATTACTTAAGATATTATAAAATATTAAGAAACTTAATATCTTATAAAGCTTTTACTTAAGATTAAGTATTTATTAATACGAATCTATTAACGTAATACCTTAATATTTTTATAAATAAGTAATAAAGGAATAATTTAAAAGCGGAGAGGGAAAGATTTATACTAATAAAAAGATTAAATATAGTAGATAAATACTTAATATAATCTTCTAGAAAATTAGAGAAAATTACTATATCGTTAATATATCTAATAGTATATATTTTATATAATCGGAGAATATAATTAATAAATCTTTATATATAAGTAGGCGAATTTTTATACCTTATAAAAGTAATTATAGCCCTCTCTAATCCGCGGTAAAAAGTAATTATAAACTGCTTTTAGTAATTTAGATAAACAAGAAACTAATAAAAAAAGCTTTAAGTATTAATAATAAAAATAACCTTTTTATTTACTAACTTATAAATTATATTTTAAAAGAGAGGTATTAAATATATATTAGAAATAGCTATACTATTTAAAGCTTATAAATTATTAATAATATATAGTTTACTTTTTCTTTAAATAATAAAATATAAGCTAGTAAAAGGTAAAGCTTTAAGCGCCTATTCTATTTTATTTTAAGAATATATATTATTATACTTTTTATTAAGGAAATCCTAATTAGGTTTATTTAATAGATAGGGATATAAACTAAGTTTCTTCTTATACTAATTATTAATAAGGGGGATTTTTAGATACCGCTTAGGGGGTAAATTAATTAGTTTAATATTTTCCTAAAGTTTCGGAAAGGAATCGTAAAGTTATTTTACCTTTTTAGATAACTAAGGATCTAATATATAGATTTTAACGCTATATTCTCCTTCGATTTCTAAAATATCGGGTATCTTAAAAATACCTAACTAATAAGGTTAACTTAAGTCTAAGATATTAATAAAAGGTAAGTTAGTATTAGTTTTATTAAATAATATTATTTAGTCTAAAAAAGAGTTTAGCGTTAAATATTTATCGAGGTTATCTAAAAAGTCTTTTTTAGTAATTTATTAAAAGATTATAAAAGAAAATTAATCGTTAAAATTTAATATAATACTAACTTTTTCTTTTTATTTAAAAAAGATTAGTTTATTACTTAAGTTAAAGATAGTTAAATAAAAGTAATTATAAATAATTAAACCTAAAAGGAAATAAAAATTAGGGAAAAAAATAAAGTCGCGATTCTTAAAAGGATTTTTAATTAATATTAAAATTATACTTATTAAAAAAAGAGGGATTATTATTACTAAAGCGGCTATTATATATTTACGAATAGCTAGTCCTTTATAAGTAAAATAGTATTCGATATATATTCCTTTATAAAGTTAAATTTAAAGCTTTTATTAAAAGTTAAGAATATTAATTCTATAAGGGATTAAGAATCCTTATCCTAATAAAACTTTAGTAAGAAAATACTCGATAACTTAAGCGCTAGCTTTAAACTTACTAATATAAAACTTATTATTAATCTTACTAATAATATATAAAGTAAAGGTAGCTTAACTATAAGTTAAGGCTAATCTAATACTATTTAGGCCTTAAATTATTATTAGATTATAGTTAACGTTATTAAACTTATTAAGTAAGTTTTTCCTAATAAGGGATTTATTTACTTTAATATTAATATATATTTTTATAGCGTTAAATAGTCCGTTTTTACTAAATATTAAAATCTTTATATAAGAAAAACGGGAAACTTATTCTAAAAGAAAATTAATTATCTAAGAAGTAGCTTCGATAATAGGAAAGTTTTTAAAAAAAAGGTCTCTAATAATATTAAAAGGTTTTATCTTATATTTCTTAAAATTTAAAATAAGATAATATAAGTTATTAGCTAGTTACTTATCTTTTTTAGCCTTAAATAATTTAGATAAGTTAATTTTATTATTTAGATTATATTTTAAAATATTAAAGATTATATTATATATCTTAGAAAAGATTATAAAAACTTTATCGGTATTAGAATCTTATTTAGTAAATTCGTAAGTAAGATTAATAAAAATAAAATTACTTTTTAAGCTTTCTCTATTTTTCTTTAGGAAAAGCTATTTTATCTTTATTTTAAACTTAATATTCTTATTAAAAGGTTTCCGGGTATTATCTATTAGCTTTCTAAGGAAATTATTTAGTTTATAATCTAATTAGCGGTCCGGATTTCGCGAAGATTTCTCCTTAGAATTATTTACCTTATATTTATATTAAAGTAACTTACTTAAAGCTATATACTAAATAGCGTTATTTTATAAATTACCTTAAGTTCCTCTAATTAGCTTAGTTTAGAGGTTTAGAATAAGTTATTTATATTTATATACTTAGTTATCTAAGGTATCTTCGCTAATTAGCTATCGGAAAGTTTCTTAGAGAAAGATATTAAGTTAGGAAAAGATAATTATTAGTATAAATTATTTAAGATAAAGGGCTACTTAAGCTATTCTTTTTATCTTAGATATTTATAATCGGAAATCTTTTCTAGCGAGTATATCTTAAGATATAAAGCTTTATTTTTATATAGTAAAAGCGGTAATATTAAGTTAGATAGTAAACTTTTTCTAAAAAGCTTTTACTTATTTTTAAATTCCTAAATTAGGAAAAGTAAATTCTAATCTAATTTAAGGGTTTAAATCTTCGGAATACTATTCTATAATATAATCTTAAAAAAAAAAGGGAATAAGTTATATAAGTTTATTTACGTAATCTTTATTTTAGGCGGTAACTTATTTTAAAGTATTTATAAATTAGTTAATACTTTAGTAAATAATAATTTAATTAGTTTTTTTAATCTAATTAAAAATAATATTAAAAATACTAATAAGCTTAAACTATCCGATATTTTTAGCTTATAACTTAACTTATTATTTAGATAGTTTTTATAATTTTAATTAATTATATAATTATAAATTATTATTTAAGTTAATATATTTAAGGTAATCTAAGTTTTAAGGTATAATATTATAAAAATAAAGTATATTATTAATTATCTATATTATTTTTTCTTTTTTTATAGAAAGTAAAGGAGGTTTTCTAGAATTAAATAATATTATAGGAGGATTTAGAAAATACTACCTTATTAAGGTATTCTTCCTTAAGGTAAACGGTTCTTTTTTTAAAAAGGATTCTTATAGCGTAGAGGTTTTCTTACCTTTATCCTAAAAGGAGGTTTCCTCCTTACTTTCTTCCTAAAAAAGGACTTTAGTATTTTCCTTACTTTTTTCTTATAAAGTAAGCTATTTACCTTTTCCTTTAATATTACTTATAATTTAAAAGTATTCTTAAATAAAAGGTAGCTAGTTTTCTAAGGGAATTCTAAATAAGTAAAGGATACTATTAAATATATACCTTAGTTAATTTACTTATTTAAATAATTAATTATAGTTTACTATAATATTTAGATTAGTTAGGAAAAGTTTAATTATAGTAAGTAACTTAGTTCCTTAGGGATTATTTTAATATAATAAGTATTTTCTAACTAGCCTTATTTCCCCGTATTATAAAAGAGGAAATTTACTTTTAAAAAAGTAAGGTTTTTTTATTATTTTATAAGTATTAAAAATATAAGCTTTTTCTTTCTTAGCTATAATTTCTTCCTTAATTATTTTAAGGAGTTTAAAGGTAAAAAAATAATATATAGCTAAAGTTAAGTAATAAATATAGTAAAGCTTTCTTCTAAGCTAAAAATCTACGCTTATAAAGTTTTATTAGTAAAAAATATTTTAAGTCTAACTTACTACCTTAATAGCTAAAAATCTATAAGTTAATAAAACGTAAAATTACTATTAGTTAATATACGCTTATATATATAATCTACTAATAGTTATATATACTAAGCTAGCTACTAAATATAATATATAGGAAAAGGAGATAAGCTAGCTATTAATCGTAAGATTATAAAATAGCTATTATAAAAAATATAAGTATAAGTAAAAGTTTTTTAAGAATTAAAATAATAATTATAAAAAAATCTAAATTATTACTTAAAAGAATATTAAGCTAATTATATAGCTAGGAGCTTAAGAAAGATTTCTTAGTATAATTTTAAAAATATTTACCTAAAGGGATTTTATAGTAATTTCTAAGTATATTAGTAAAATAGAGATTTTCTAATACGTGGTAATTTCCTAATATATAGGGATTTCCTAGTAAAATCCGGAGATTTCTAAAAGTATATTTTAATACTAAATCTTATTAGAAATCTTAATAAAATCCTAAAAGTTATTATAGAGAAATCCTAAGAGGAAATTCTAGTAATTTCCTAAGCGTAAAGGTAATAAAGTTTCTAGGGGAAATCCGAGTAAAATCCTAAGGCGGGAAATCTTAGGAAATCCTAGGGAAATATTATAAGGGGTTAGGCGATTTATAAGGGTGTTATTACATGTCCTATATTACCCTTTTAGCCTCGATTACGGCCTTAATCTTTTTAGGTATTAAGTTAATAAGGGATTGAAAATAATCCCCGCTTAATAACTCTTATACTTTTATTATAGCTATCTTAAGGTCCTTATTACTTAGCTTACTTTTAAGATATCTCTAATTAATAGAAAACTTTATTTATAATTAGACGTTTTTAATAAGGGAGAGATTAAAGCTATAAGCTAGCTACTTAGCTAAGTTACTTTTAAGGAATAAGGTTATAATAAGATTTATCGTAGCTTTTACTTTATATATAAGGGCGTTATTTTATTAAATTATAGATACCTTAGCTAGCTAACGCTTTTAGAAGCTTATAAAAAGGGGTAAAATTCTCTTATAATAGCCCTCCCCCTTAATTATACCTTAGCCCTTCTACTATATAAGGCCCGGGCCCCTTTTACGGCCCTAGAAATAACCTTAAAATATCTATCTATTAGCTTTCTATTTAATATATATAAATTTAATTAGGTTATTATCTAGAATTTAGTAAGCTTTATATATAAAAGCTAGATAAGAGAGGGGAATATTATAGCTTTAAAAAATAAAAAGGGAAAATAAAGGGGAAAAAGAAAAAGATAACTTACCCTCGAAGAGGGTAACCTAACTATACTCTTTAATATTATTAACCTAGGTCTTATTAGACTATATCTATATAGCTTAATCTTTTTTCGTAAGATATTAATATTTAAGGGTAAATTAAAGCCTCTTTTCCTAAGCTTTAGGAGGTAGATAAATAGCGCTATATTATCTCTTACGGTAAGCTCCTACTAACTTTAAAGCTTTTATAATAGCCCCTAAGCTATATAATAATAGCTTAGGGATAGTATTATATAGCTTATAAGGGGCTATAAATCAAGTTACCTTCTATAGCGTATTAATTAGCTTTTTAAACTAATCTTTTATATTTAAAGGGATAATTAGGGGGCGGCTATAATTATAATATCCTAGCTTAAGGGGTTAATAAAAAGCGTAAAAAACTTAAAAAAATAAATATATTAAGATTAAGGGATTAAAATAGCTATAATTAAATAATTAACTTACTTATTATTATATAAGTTTTAAGGTAATAGTAATATTATTATTTAATATACCCCTAGCCTTCTTAAAAGTCCTAATTATAAGCTATTAGTCTCTTATTATTAAGGCTAATTTTTTCCTTACCGTAATAGCTTTATTTAGTATATCCTTTTCTATATCCTCTCCTTTAGCGTTAATATTATTACGGCCTATAAGTTTATTAAGTAAATAATAATATTAGCACTATAAATAAAGATTCTAAGCTAAGGAGAGAAGAGAGAAAAAGAGGAAAAACTCTTATAGGCGGAATCCTAGTAGAATAGATAAGGGCACGTGCTAGTAGGGATAGGAAAGGGTATAGAAATCTGCTTAGAAATCTTAATAATTTCTAAGTAAGTAAATAGTCGTATTTCCTAGTAATTTCCTTAAAGTCTTTCCGGGTAATTTTATAATAAGGATTTTCGGGGTTATATAAAGTTTTATCGGAAATCCTTAGAAATTACTATAAAAAATATAAGGAAATCTAAGAGGAAACTTAGCGCGTAATACTACCCCCTAACGAAGGTTTTAATATACTTATTAAAACTAATAATAGTAACTATATACCTAGGCCTTAGGGGAAATTATAATATTATCTTAGTCGTTATCTTTATAATTATAATTTATAGCGGCGGCTTTAATCTAATACTAAAGATTAATTAGCAAGCTAGCGGTATCTAGAAAATAATAGTAAAATTCCTTAAAAGCTATCGGTATATAATAAAAATTCTTAGCTAGATATTATATCTTATTAAAGTTATAGCTACGCTACTAAACTTAATATTTTAACCGGCAGCGTTATTTAGTAATATAAGATATAAAGATTTTATTAACTTCTTATTTTAGTATATTATTAATATTTTTAAGCTTAGCTAGGGGCTTATCTTATCCGGATAAAAAATCTATAATAGCTTTTTAGAGATAATTAGCGTAAAATAAGTTCGTTATCCGATAATTACTTAGAAAGTTAAGAATATAATTATAGCCCCGTTCCTTAATAATCGTAAAAAGTTTAAATTATTACGCGTTAAGGCGCGTAGTTAGTATAGTAATTATAAAACTTTTATAGCTAAGGAATACTTAGTTACTAACTAAGAAATTTACTAGGCGGCGTTTCTTATTAGCTCGGGCCTTTTACTAGCTTTATATTTTCGTAGCTATAACTTAAGCTTACTATTATATTTTTTACGCTTAGGCGATAAGTTTATAGGTAATAATAATAGGGCCTAAGGCCTTTAAGGTAATTAGAGGGCTAGGGAGCGAAAGGGGGTTTTATATATCTTTACTAAGGGCGACTATAAGCGGTATTATACTAATCGACGCGTACTATAATAAGTTATACGCGAAGTTTAAAGCGGGAAAAAACGCGCTTTAATTATCTTATCGCTTACTTATATAAAACCGAAGCTTTTAGTTTAGGTATTAGTTAGTTACTTTTACGCTACCTTATATTTAGGGGTAAAGGGCGCTACTATAATAATACTTAATATTAGTTAGCTAGTCGATTTTTTAAAAAAATCCCGAAACGAATAGGCTGGCATTATTAGTAATTTATATATCTAATATACTTAGGAAATAATAAAGGTATTAAAAATAGCGTCCTATAAGCACCTTAGCTATATTATTTTTTTTACTAAATAATATAGTAATAATCTTACTTAACTTATAGATAAAGGTTTAAATATAATTATACCTAAAGCGGTCCTTTAATATTACTTTCTTATTATAAGTAATATACTCCTAAATAGAAGTTAGAATAAGTAAAAGGTATAGTAAACTTAAAGTCTTATCTTATAATATTTTATTCCTCTAATATTTATAGTAATTATAAATAAATTAGCGGATATCTCGCTTTATCCCGGGCTAGTAGTAGCTTTATTAAAGTATTTAGGTAATCTTATTTTATCCCCTATAAGCGAAGATAGCTAGCTTATATATATTCTAAATTAAGGCGGTATAGAGGAAGAAACGCTACTAGCTATCTTACTTAAGAATAATAAAAAGATTATTATAAAATCTAAGGTTCTAGTTTATATTCTTCTCTTAAATTAGTTATACTAACTTTGCCCCTAATAAGATAAAGTTTTCTACTAAGCAGACTAAGGTAATTATAAGAGATAGGGTTAGGGATTTAAATCTAAAGCTATCTAAGGAAATTATAGCTAAAATCCTTTTCTTTTTCTTATAAGCTTTTATTATCGGGAGCTTAGCTATTTTCTATAAAAGTATATTTACGGCTATATTTAGCTAGCTAAGCTAGTATAGGAAATAGATATTAAACTAAATAAGGAAATTAAACTATCGGACTTAATAAATAAAAAATAGCCTTTTTATCGTAAAATAAACTAAAGTTTCGTAATTTATAATTATATCGAATTTCTAGCTAAGTAGCTTTAAGTAGAAATTTTTAAAGCTTTATATAATAGCGAGAAGTTCGCGGTTTTAGATTAAGTAAGCACGCTTAATAGGGTTTATTATTTTTAAGAAAAAGCTTATAAGCTTCTACGTTTAATTATTTTACTATTACTAAAATATACTAGCGGTAATATTCTAGGAGGCGTTAGTTTTAAAATAAGTTAGGAGTTTTAAGCGGAAAAAAGTAAATACTAAGGCTTATATAGCTAGCTCCTTTATTTTATTAAAAGCCTTTTTCTATTTTAGTTTAAGCTCGAAGGCGGTATTTTTCTTAAGGAGGCGGTTTAAAAGCTTAGCTATAATATTTATATAGTAATAGAAAATCTTAATAAAGTTATAAAATTTTATAAATAAGCGGATAGCTTTACGGTCCTAAAGGTCTTCGAACTTTTAGTTTTAAATTACTTATACTTTATAAAGGTTTATACTAATTTCTTAGCCCGCGTATAATATTATACTAAGGTAGTTAATTTCCGTAATATTAAACTTTAATTTTTAGATATCCCCTTATAAGTTAGCTTAATATAAGCGCTAAATTACTTTTTAGTATTCCTCTTAATATTCCGCTTTTTCGTTATCTAAGTAAATTAATATATTATTAGTATATATACTTATATAGTAATTAAGAAAGTTATAAAGCTAGGCGTTAATAAAATTTTAAAATTAAGTAAGCTTTACTTTAAGGCTAAATAGGAGGATAAGCTAGTAAAATATACTAAATTTTATATAAAAAGCTATAAGGTACTTAGAGTTAGGGTTAAGATATAAGCGATAAAATGCTTAAATTATATTAATTTTTAAAAACTACCTCGCTTCCTAGTAGCTAAACGCTATACTTTTTAAAGAGGGAGTAAGCGAGATTTAACTTTTTAAGTATTAAGGTCTAGCCCTTATATTATATTCGAGTTATTAACCTAAATATTAAACTTATAGATTAGCCTCGCGATTAAACGATAAGGCTATTACTATCTAGCTTAGAGGCTTATAGCGGAAGGATTAGAAAGAATAGAACGGAAAGAATAGTTAAATAGGGAGGCAAATAAGCTCTAAAGGAAAAAGCGGTATATATAGCTATTTAGCACGCTAAAGTGCGGCTTCCTTAAAAGCTTATTATATATAATTATTATTATATATAGCTTAGCAAATAAGCACCTCTTTAACTAGTCCCTTAATAAAATTATATATCTTTTTCTTATAAATTTCTACCCTTATTTTTAATATTAATAGATTAATTAAATTAGATCGGATCGGAATAGCTAACTTATAAAACTAAATAAAAAAGCTTTAGTAATCTTAAGCTAGCCTTAGCGGATATTAATAACCCTTATAGCGAAAGCTATAAGTTTAATAATTAGAATAATAAATATAGGTAATATAATATATAATAAAAAATAAGGAGGAACGTTATTAATAGATTTTAAAATATATAAAATAGCACTTTAAGGAATAAGCTAATACCTTTCTCGTAGATAAGGAAGCGAAGTAAAAAGCTATATTATAAAAAGTATAGTTTACTATCTAATAATAAGCTATAACTTTTCTTACGATAAAGGAAGCGGAATATATAAAGTAACTCGTAGCCGCGCGTACGGACGCTTTTAAGGAAATACTATAAACGGACCCCGTTAAACCGACCTTTACTAAAGCTACGCCTAACTAAGCTTAGATTAACGTAGCCCTCGTAAAATAGAAAGAACCTTAGCCTAAGTAAAATAGATCGCTAGATTCCTTTTATTTTTTTATAAGCTAGCTAGTTTACTAATATAATATCGATAAGCTTTAAAATAAAGCTAATAATACGGATTATATTTAGGTATAAATCCTAAATTACTTTCCTAAGGATAAAATACGGAAAATATTAGCTTTCTAGTAATCTAGTAGCTTTAGTAGAAAGAGGTACCTAAAGGACTTTTTTAACTACCTCTATTAAACTTTTAATAATATCTAAGAACGAAAAAAGGCTTAAGATAAGCTCCGGATTTTAGTTTACTATAATAAATAAATATTTAGTAACTTTATTCCTAAGTTCGAAAAGGTCCTAGTAACCGCTATTAGATTTATAAGTTAGGATAATTTTATAAAATTAACTTAGCTACGCGGGGCCTTTTCCTTAATATTTCGAGATTTTTTAGTTATTATCGATATACCTTATAAATACTCTCCGTTTATTAATCGCTTATAAAGTCTTACTTAGTCTTTTAAATAGATTTTACGCTTCCTTAGGGTAGCTAAGAAATATTAACCTAACCCGAATAAATATTTAGAAGGCGCTAGGGGCGTTCCCGTAAACCTAGGTATAAGAAAGGATATAGATAGGGATATTCTAATAAATACGATAAGAGATAAGAAAAAGAAAAAGCTAAAAAGAAAGGAAGGCGGTTATAATAAGACTTTTACTTAAGTATTACGAAATACCCCTTAAGCTAAGTAAGTAAAGAGATTAGTATTAAAATAACGTAAAATATTAAGTTTTTATATTAAATATAGAACGAATATATACCTTATATATAATTATAACTTCTAACCCTTATAGAGGCTATAATAGAAAGCTTTAGGAGAAACCTATATTAACTATATAAAAATCTTACTTTAAATTAAGGAATATAATTCTAATAACGATTAGGGAAAAGAATAGCTTTAGGATATCGTAATATCTTAGAGGATAAAGTAATATAAATAGAGGAAAAGAAAGATATCCTTTATTCTAAACTATAAGCCTTATCTACTAAGATTTCTATAATCTTAAATAATTTAAAATTAGTAAATATATTAGTTAACGAAAGCTATAAAAGCTATTCTATAATATACCCGCGGCTAATATAAGACTTACGAATACTAATAGAAAGAATCCTAGCTTAATAAGTAAAAGGGGTAATAATAAGCGGACTAAAAATATTAAATATCGCTTAGCTTTCGCTTAAGATAAATAGCTTTAGTTAATTAATCGTAGTATATATAGTACTAGATTTTAATTTCCCGATTATTTTTAGTAAACTTTAGCTATAATATATAAAATCTTACTTAGTTCTTTATAAAAAACGAGTATAGTACGGAGATTCGTAATAATAGGTGCGGGTTACTAGTACTCGCTCTTAATTAATAAAAAAGATCTCGAACGTAGTATATTTTTATAGCTTAACCTTTATCGGAGAAGTAAGGAGAAGGTAAAAAGAACTACGCTATTAGAAAAAGGACCTTACTAAATACTTAGAGATCCGAGTAATAAGAGTTAAAAATATAGAGAAGGCGTTATAAGATAAGATTCCTTTAATAAATAACTAACTATAAGAACGGATCCTAATAGAATTTTATAATATATTTCCCCTTTTCCGTAAGTAAAAAGCGGATAAGTTAAACTTATATAAAGAAAGTATAAACTACCGTATACCGCTTAAGAAAGAAGTAAATAGTAAAAAACCTTAGATTCTATTCGGCCCCCTTTATAGTATATTAAGGGAGGAATTACTTATCCTTAAAAAGATATTACGAGACCTTTTTTAGAAAGGCTTTATCTAACCTAGTAGCTCGCCCGTAAGTGCCTTAGTCCTCTTCGTAAGGAAACTTAAGGGAGGATTATAATTTTATATAGATTTCTATATACTAAATATAATTATAGTCTTAGATAAATACCCGCTCCTTTTACTTAATAATACCCTTCGGTTATTAGCTAAGTCTTAATAGCTTATAAAGCTAGATATCGTATAAGCTTTCTATAAAGTATAAATTACTAAAAAAGAGGAATAGAAAATAGCATTTCGGACCCGATATAGCCTCTTTAAATAGATAGTTACCCTATTCGGACTTATAAAGGCTTCTACTACTTTCTAAAAATATATTAATAGTATTTTTTAGCTATATCTCGATAAGTTCTACTTAGCCTATATTAATAATATTATTATCTACTTTAATAGTATTAAAAAGGACTATTTTCGTAAAATACGCTTAGTTCTCCGTAAGCTCTAAGAGTATAAGCTTTATTTAGACCCGGATAAGTGCGAATTTATAGTTAAGAAGGTAAAATATTTAAGATTTATAATATTAGTAAAGGTTAAGCTTTAAGTAAACCCGGAAAAAATTAAGATAATTATTAACTAAGCTACGCTAACTTCCCTTAAGGGCTTTCGCGGATTCTTAGGTTTTGCTAATTTTTACTAACTTTTTATTACGGATTTTATTAAAATAGTAAAACTATTAATAAATCTAACGAAGAAAGGGGTAAAATTCGTCTAGGGACTAAATTAGGAATAAGCTTTCTAGGAAATTAAGAATCTATTTATAAGAGCCTTTTTACTAGTAAAATAAAACTTTAGGGACCCTACGTTTTTAAAAGTAAATATTAGCGCCTATATTATAAGAGGTTATTTTTACTAGGAATAAGAAAGATAAAAATAACTAATAGCGTTCTTTTCCGTAAAAATAAATATAGCTAAACGTAACTATCTAATATATAATAAAAAGATATTAGCGATTATTAAATATTTAGAATAATAGTATATTAAACTATATAGTTATAATAGCTTTAATATTATTACTAATTATAAGAACTTAGAATATTTTATAACTCGCTAGTACCTTTTAGAATAATAAGCTTATTAGGCTAAGTACCTATTATAATTTAACTTTAAGATTTATTATTAACTTAGTAAATAAGCTATAGTTTTAGACGCCCTTTCCCGTAAAAATTAAGATAAACCTTTAACTACGAAGAAGGAGGATACCCGCTTTATATAGATAATTCCCGAAGAAGCCTTATAATTCTACTTATAAGCGATAGTAATCGATATTTCTAAGGACTTTGCTAATATCCCGAAAAAAGAGGAAAGCGAAGATAGATAATAAAATATAAATATAGCTACGGAAAACGCTATAAATTTATAAAATAATAATTTATTAAAAACTTAAGTTTTCTCTAATAATAAGCTTTAGGAATTTTAAAATAGGACGGTATTATAAAACTTAGTTTTCTAGGAAATATACTAAGTTATAGTAAGAGGAGACCGCTTATTACTTTTAAAGCTATAACTTAAAGTCTAAATTATAGATTACTATATCGACGCTAAAAGAAGATTATATTTCCGTAATAAGCTTTAAGTTTTAGGAGCCCTAATTATTATAATAAAGAACTTTAAAAAGTACTAGCTTTCTTACTTAATATATTATAAAATTATCTTATCTAAATAATCTATAACTTAGCCTTAATTAGTTACCTTAAAAGGGAAAATATAATAGCTTTTATAACTCGTAACTTCTTCTAGCTATTTTAATAATAATATATTTATTAATTTCTTAAAAACTATAATACTTATAATAAAACTAAAGCTTAAAAATAATATCGGGCTACCCTCCTTAAGTTATTACCTACTCTAAATTAGTTTTACTAATATATATAAATAGATTTTATAATAGATTTCCCGCTTATAGAACGCGGAAATAAGTACTTATAGGTAATTAAAAACCGCCTTAATAAAGAGATCTTACTTAAGCTAATACCCTTAATAGATACTCCGCTTTATATAAAGCGGTTTTTCTAATATTTTATATAGTTTTATTAGTAGCTAAGTATTATTATAAGTAATAGAGGAATTAATTAGATAAGCGAATTTTAAAGCTATTTTTACTAATTTTACGGGATTAATTAAATACTTAGTATAGCTTACTATTTATAAACTAATAAAGGATATAAAAAGGTTAATTAAGATATATAAGCTTACCTCCGAGTAGTAGTCTCTTATAATTAAAATAATTAGGATAAATAGCTTCCCGTAGCCTAGCTTACGTTAAATAGTAAAGTTTACTTAGCTATAAGAATAACGCTATTTTTTATAACTTATAAGTTCTAAGCTCCGATAATAATATTATTAAACTTAGATACTTTATAATTATTAATAAGGAATCTTAAAAGCTAGGCTAAGGAATTCGTAAAATAATTATAATAAGTAATAAACCTATATTAAGCTACTAATATTTTATCTTTATAAACTTAAGAGTTTTAAGCTAATAAGAATCGATAAGTAGCTAAGCGCTTTAAAATTAGCGATAAAGTTTAGCTTAATTTACGTAATTTCCTTAGCGTAAGGCCTAAGAAGAAGCTTAATTAGAAGAATACTAAGTTTATAATAGCGTAGGTTATTAACCCTTCCTTTATCAAACTTACGGGATTACTAATAGAAGCTTATAATTACTTTAGTATAAATTTACTTAAGAGGGCAGCTTTAAACCCCTTACTTAGATAAGAAGTTACTAATTTATAGCCTCTTACGATATTAATTAACGGGGAGGAAGAATAGAAAGTTAAAAAGATTATCTCGGCTAGATAGAAGAAAGTAAGCAGAGGTAGAAAATAGAAAGTCTTCGTTAAATAGAAAAGTTATTAAAACCTAATATAGGAACCTCTAATAAAACTTAAGGGCATTATTACTTTTAATTACTTTAAAGCTTTATATAAACTAGCTATATATAATAATAAGTAAGTTATTAGAAAATATATAATAAAATAGCTAGTAACGGGATTATATTAAAAAGCGTACTAACGGGCGCGGAAAATATACCCCCCCCCCCTTATAATATTTAATAGCGCTACTTTTTTATAAATAATAACTCCCCGGCTAGGTAACGGTAGCAGCGTGATAGCGTTAAAATTATTAGTTTAGTAGCAGCGGCGATAAGTATAGTAGCGGCGGTAATAATAGCGTTACGCTCTAAAATAATAACCCTTTCCTCTAATATTAAAATATTAGCTAACCCCCTAAAGCTTAAAAGCTTATAAGGAGGGGTAATATTAAAAATAGCGTTAATATACTCCCTAAAAAAGGAAATTAGCTTTCTATATTCGGTATTATAAAATTAAGGAAACTAACTATATAATAAGGGGAGTATTACTATATATAAGCTTAAGCTTAGCTAATATCGTTAAGGCTTAAATAATAATAATTAATATCCGAAGAATATTATCCGCTTTTATTATTACCTTAAGCGGCGGCTTAGTTTTAATAATAATATACTATATTATATAAGCTAAAACTAAAAGCTAAAAGGTAAGCGTATAAGTTTAGTATAAAAGTATATATTCCGTATAAAATATATAAGGTTTTTACTTCCCCGTACGCTTTAGCGTTATAGCTTAATTATAATATTTATAACCTTATTTTATATAACGAAAATATAGAGGCTCCTAAAAGGCCCCTTTATTATAACTATTTTTATTTTTATCCTTATCCTTATTATTATCTTTTTCGTTAATAAGGTTAGCGGTAAAGGCGGGAGGAGGAGAGGGAGCGGGGGCGAGGGCGGGGGCGGGAATCTTAGCTTAAGATTTCTTCTATAAGGTAAGCTACGAAAAACCTAATATTAGTAAACGCTTATTATAGATAAATCGCCCTCCTAAACGCGGGATAAGGACTTACCGTAATAAAAGGAGGAGAAGGAGAAGGGGAGAGCTAGTAAGAGGCTTTAAGCTAAGAGCTTCTCCGTATAGTAACTTAAGAAATACCTAATAATATTAGTAATATATTTCTCTATAATAAGTAAATCGCCTTTTTAGATATAGAATTAATAAGTTTTATATAGTAAGCTATTAAGTAAGAAAAGGAAAAGACTTATATTAGGAGATAGAGGAGGAGGAGAAGTAGAAGAAAAAGAAAGAGGAGGAGGAGGAGGCTTAAAGTAATAATAACCCCCCTAAGTTAGCTTACGGCTATAACGCTCTTCGAACTAAGTATTAAAAGCCGGGAAATCCTCCTTTAAACTAAGGCCCTTATTATTACCTATAATATTATCGTTACTATCGTTATCGCTATTATTATCGCTATTATTATTATTATTATTAGTAATAATATTAATAATAGCGGTAGTAGTAAAATTAATAATAGAGGAGGCGGCAGCGGCGAGGTTTTAGAGATAACTATTATATTTACTAAGCTAAGATATCCTTATAAGTAGGAAAATATTAGTATAGTTAAACCCGTAAAATAGGTAGCGGATTCTCTTACTAATAATAATAATAATAGTAATATTAATAATAATAACGATAAGGCTATAGAAGAAAAAAGGGAAGGAATAAAGGATTTAATAGGCAGGTATTATAAAAGCTATAGAAAAGTAAGGCGGACTAAGTAACTTAGCGGAAAATTTTTTACCTAACTTTACTATATATTATATAATAGATCCCGCGCTTATAAGTAAGGGGAGGGACCTTATATTAAGGTTTAGCCTTTATATTATATTTAGGTTATTAACTTAAATATTAAACTTATAAATTAGCCTTATAATTAAATAATAAGGCTACCGCTATCTAGCTTAGAGGCTTATAGCGGAAGAATTAGAAGGAACGGAATAGAAAGGATAGTTAAATAAGGAGGTAATTAGGCTTTAAAGGAAAGAGCGGTATATATAGCTATTTAGCACGCTAGAGTGCGGCTTCCTTAGAAGCTTATTATACGTAATTATTATTATATATAGCTTAGTAAATAAGCACCTCTTTAACTAGTCCCTTAATATTAAGTAATTATTTATCTATTAGTAATTAATATAAAAGCGCTAAGCTATTAAGTATAGCTTTAGCGCGAAGAAAATAAAGGCGGCGTAAGGACTAATATTTAGCTTAATAAACCTAATCTTAAATAGGTAGTTAATAGTTTCCTTTTTTAGTAGTAAGTATTTTATAAGTATTTTATAGGAAAGGGGTTTTACTAAGTTTAGGGGCTTCTTAAGTTTTAGAATAATATTATAGCTAAGTTAAGAACTAGCTAAAATATAAGCTTCCTTTTTACTAAAAAATTCTTTAAGATATATAAAGGCTAAAAAAATTATATTATATATATAAGCGATATACTTAAGTTTTTCTTCTTAAGGGAATAAGATTTTTTATTTTATATATATATAGCTAGCTAAGCTTAACTTTATAATTATAGTTAAGTTAAGATTATTTTCTAATTTTATAGGGGTTATAAGTATTAATAAGGTTATTATTTTTTACTATATTTAGTAAGGGTCTTATTATACTTAATAAATAAGTTATTTTCTTAAAGCTTCCTTATCTATATTATTAGTTTCTAAGTTATCTTAAGTTAAGGTTTAAGCTTACTTTTTTTTCTTTACGGGCTAAACGAAGTTATTTTTCTTCCGCGAATATTAGAAAATCCGGTACTTACGCTTATCCTAACGGAGAAAGTAGTTCCGGCGCTTAGCGTTCGCTTAGATAGCTAGATCTAAATTTTTAAAAAAAAGGGGCTTTTTTAATAATAGGATTAAGGGCGAGTATTTAGCGAGGGCGGGTAAGTTATCTAGCTAAACTAGTTTCTAGGCCGCGTAGTTAAGTAATAGTTTTTTTTCGGCTATCTAAAATAAACCGATAAAAAGGTCCTAAGTATAGTTAGTTACTTAATAGATTTTCTAAGGAAAATACTATCCGTTAATTACTAAAATAATAATTAAGTACTTATAAACTATACTAGCTTAGTAGCTTTAGAAATCTATAAGGGGGACGGGATAGATAAGGATAAGTTTAATACTAAGTTACTTTATTATTTATTTCGCGAAATAGTAACTAACTAGAAGACGGGTATTTACTTTAGTATTATATAAGGTAAAAGTATAAAAAGTAATATTATTAACTTAGACTTAACTATTAATAGTAAATAACTCTTTTATTTTCCGTCCTATACGCGATATTTTCGGGAATATTAAGGAGCTTTATAATAGTCTTATTCTTTTCCTAAATTAGAGTTATCTAATCGAATAAAATTAAGTAAAGGTATTTTAGCGGCGGTAAAAGATATACCTTAAAGAAAAATAACGCTAAACTAGGATAGTAAGTTATTAGGGGCTTATATAAGTTACGATTAAATAGTCCTTTAAGTCCTTTTAGTTTTTAGATATTTTAACGCTTTAGAATTATTAAGGGAGATAATAATAGGATAAGGGGCTATCGCTAGGTATATAGTATAGTTTAGTTTCCTCGAAAAGAGGAAGGAATTAAGTAAGAATTAGCCCTTAAGCTTATCTTTATAGCTTTTATAAAAGTCGTATATCGCAAATTAAATCGTAGAGAGGACTTATAATAAAAACTCTACTAAATAAAATTATAACTTTATTTTAAACCTTATACTTTTATTCTCTAAATTATTAATTTAAATACTTATTTTAAAGTCTTTAACTATTAATTAAATAGTCCCCGAGTTCTTCTCCCTTACTACTCTTATCTTTATATAAAAAATCGACTTCCTATTATTTTCCCTATAAAGAATTATATCTAGCACCTCCTCCTATAGCTAGAGATCCCCCCTTATATTAGTTAAAAACTCTAGTTACCTAAGAAGTTACGCCCCTTAGGTATCTGCTACGCTCGCTTAGGGTGTCCTTCTTCCCCCGCTAAAGTATCTAAACTTTAAAAACTCTCCTTATCTTTTATTAGTTAAGGTAATTTTTAGCTATATAGCTTTTCTTATTATAGGTAAAGTAAATGCTATTTTCCTAATAGATTTTTTTTTTATTCTTACTTAGGGGCTAGCCTTTTTAAGTTATAGTTATAGTTTTTTTTTATATAGTTAAAGTAATCTTATTAACTTATTAAGATTTCTAAATAATTTTATAATAAGTAAACTCCTTCTTTTTATAAAATATAGTATTTTTTATATATTTATAAAACTCCTTATATATTATATATAAGTTTTTAGCTTTTATAAGAAAGCTTATATTAAGGTTAGCGGGTAAATAATCTTAAAATATATATTTAATATAAGTTAGGGGGACTTAAGTTTTAGCTACGAGGTAGTTAAACTCTATAAGGAACTCCTAAATTTCTTATTAGCTATTTAAGAAATAGTTTAGTTTACGAAGCTAATTTATAACTTTAGCGAACTTATTTAGGTTTTTATAAGTAAACTTTAAATATTATATTATCTTAGCTAGTTTAGAAAAAAAATATTTTTTTAAATTATATTAAGTTTTTAAAAATTAGCGAGCTTTTCTTTTTAAGGTATAAAATAAAATATTTATCCTATTTTACTTATCGCGGAAAGTTATCTTATTAAATCTTATCTTATTTTTTAAGTTTATAAAGAAAATATTAAAGTTTTCTTTTTTTCTTAAAAACTTACCTATCTCTTTATAGTAAATTTTCGTAAAATTAAAATAAGAGGGGTTTAGCTATCTTACTAAGGTAACTAGCGTAAAGATATCCTAAGTAGCTTTCCTAGTTAAGATAAATACTTTTTTACTAATCTTAAATATTATTAATATTTCTTAATAAGTCCTTTTTATATCTAAATTTTAATCTTTCTAAGTTAATTAATTTTAAAATTTCGTAATTTATACTTATAATTACGTTATCTTTATACGCTACTTTTATAATATAATTATATTAGCTATATTTTAAAAAAAGGTAGCTATAGTTATAATTTAGTTTTTTTAGAACCCTATTTTATTATAAAGTTAAGCGTTTTCGAGGCGAGTCTCCTTAATCGCTTAAGAGTTTAGTTAAAGGCTTTAGATATATATCTTAAGGCTAGTTATAGTTTAATTATATATAAGGTCTTTTCCGTCCTTTACGGGGAATATAAGAGTAAAATATATACTTTTTAATCGCTTACTAGTAAAAAGGGAGCTTAGAATAGTATTATAGCTTATAAGTTTATTAAGTAAATAATAATATTAATATTATAAATAAAGATTCTAAGCTAAGGAGAGAAGAGAGAAAAAAAGGAAAAACTCTTATAGGCGGAATCTTAGTAGAATAGATAAGGGTATATATTAGTAAAAATAGGAAAGGGTATAGAAATCTGCCTAGAAATCTTAGTAATTTCTAAGTAAGTAAACGGTTATATTTCCTAGTAATTTCCCTAAAGTCTTTCCGGGTAGTTTTATAATAAGGATTTCTAGGGTTATATAAGGTTTTATCGGAAATCTTCGGAAATTACTATAAAAGATATAAGGAAATCTAGGAGGAAACTTAGCGCGTAATAAATATTATTATTATCGCTCTAAGCCCCCTCCTATTTACCCTCTTCTTAGCTAGCCCCTAATCTTATATTTAAGGGCGACGAAAGGCCGCCGGGGCTAGGTGCCTAGCTTATTATTAAATTAGCGATAGCCTTACCTTAGCTAATAGTAATACCGCCGGCGTTAGCAGAGGGGGCGGTAGTAGTATTAACGGGCCTTATAGCGGTAAGCGGAGGGGGGGGGGTTTAGGGAATAACTTTATTATCGCCTTAAAATTAGCTAAGTTTATCGTAAAAGTTAAGGGGGGGGGGGCGTTATTAATAGCGGCGTTATTAGATAAGGGAGAGGTATTATAAGGGGGGTTAGCTACTAAAATATCCTATTATCCTTAGCCTCTTTCTTAGCTTTAAAGCTAAGGAAGATAATTATCGCTAATAGCTATAAGTATAAGGCCCTAATTATAAAGTATTATTAATAAAAAAAGTAATTTAGATATATATTAATTAATTAATTAGTTAGTAAAGTAATAATATTAATAATCTTAATATTAGTAATAATATTAAAAAAAAGGAAAAAAAGGGGGTTTTTAGTTAGTAGCTAGCTAAGATATAGAAGATATAAGCTTAAGAACCTAATCCCTAATAAATTATATAATATTTAGCTTTTTTAAAAAAGAGGGATATATCGTAATAAGATATAGCGCTAAGTATAATATTAATCTAAATAAAAAATTATAATAAGTATTATAATATATACTTAAACTTATCGCTTTTTTTTATAAATAACTATTACTTATAATAGTTTATTATTATAGCTATTAAATTCCTTAATAGATAAGCTTTCGAATATTTCTATTAGCTTCTCTATATCTTTTTTTTACGTAAAGTAATAGTTAATTAAAAATCGTAATTTTACTAAATATCTAATAATAATATTAAATTAAAGGGGCGATAGCGGTAAAAACTTTAATATTTTATAATTTTATATTTAGAAAGCTATAATAAATAAAAATAATACTATTTAACTCGTTTTCTTCCGCTTTATCTAAAAATATAGTTTTTATTTAAATTAATTATAATTTATTATTATAATAAGATAATTAAGATAGAATCTTACTTTATTATTATTTTTAGCTTTATTTAGCCTCGCCTCGCTAGCTAATATTATAAATTATAGCCTTACGCTATATAGCACTAGCTTCTAGAATAGGAGAAATAAAGGTCTTATAATAACCTCTAGCTACTTCTATTCCTTAGGAAATATAATATAGCTATAAGTTCCTCTTTATACCCCCTCTTAGTAGCCCTTATATCTATATAAAATATTAAATTACCTAGCCGCTTAGATTATTAGTAGCCTTATTTATTAGGTCCTAGGACGACCTATAGATACCTCTCTTCCCTAGGAAATACCGTATAGCTATAGGTTCTTTCCTATATCCCTGAGACCTCCGCCGGGCCGGTTACGATTAGCTGCAATAAGCTTGAAGGCGCCCTCCCTTAGCCCCCCCCCCCCCCCCCCCTCTCCCTTAGCAGACAAACATTCACGTAGATAGGTGTATCTACGAGCCCTTGGCTTCGTCCGCTTCGCCCGCTGGCGAATCACGGGTAGGCCTTGCTAGGACCCTTTGCCCCACCCACACGCCCACCAGCTCCACCGAGGATGTACCTCTAACAAGTACAATAATAAATTTGACTTGCCCACGCCTCCATCAGCCACAAGCTCACCTCATCATCGCCTGTCCCCTGACGGAAGTTAGCCATCTCCAACATTATATTGACAAACCGTCTACCGGAGCGAGCGAATCATAAGAGACTGTCACCTCAAATCGACAGAGTCTGCTCGAGACTGACTCTTCCATCTCTTCTCTCCTTCCCCTTCCCCCCCTTTCTCCTCTCCCCCGGATTGACCGTCCGTCCCATCTCCGCCTCTTCCGACCCGCTCTCCTCCGCCCTCTCCGTCTGTGTCGCCTCCTGTCGGGCTTCTCGACTCCCATCTTGAATTCTTTTGTCAAACCCGGTCCGTGGGAGGCGTTGATTCCCTCTCTCCTTTGTCAAAGGCCGCGAAACTTCGCCTCTTCGCGGAACGCCTTTTTCCCACTCTAGGCCGAGAAAAAAAAACAAACAGTATAAAAGAATGTCGACCGGCGGAGGATACGGCTACGGCTACGGGGCCAACAACCCCTACGCCGAAGACCAGTACGAAATGACAGACTACGGCCACCCAGATAAGCCGTTGACGCACACGACGACCGTGCTAAGTCAACAGGCCTTCCTCGAACGCGTCCAGTCCCTACGCGACGACATCAGACAATTGACTGCGGAAGTCGACCACATAGGCCAGCTGCATCATCGCTGTCTTTCCAGCGCAGACGGCCTGGCGAAATCTGAGCTAGAAGAGGCCGTCATCCAGACCCAGATTCGGAATACGGCCGTCAAGGATGGTATCAAGGGACTGGAGCGTGACCTCGGTCGCACGACTGATACGTCCCGCGCCACCAAGAAGACGCAACTTCAGTCTCTCAAGACCTTCTTCCGTACTGAGCTTGATAAATACCAAGCCATCGAGCGCGATTATCGAAATCGCTATCGGGACCAGATCGCCCGTCAATATCGTATCGTCAATCCAGAAGCCGACGAAGAAGAAGTCCGTCAGGCCGCCGAAGCCGATTGGGGCAATGAGGGTGTCTTCCAGACTGCTGTAGGTCCCTCATCTTTCCCGTCTCCCTTTCATCCCCTCTCTGAACCCCGTCATAGCTTCGCACCAACCGCACCGGCCACGCAACTTCACTCCTCGGCAATGTCCGAGCCCGCCACAACGAACTTCAGCGCATCGAACAGACTCTCACCGAAATCGCCATCCTCTACGACGAGCTCGCCACCCTCGTCGAGCAACAAGATCCCATCATCCAATCAGCCGAGGAAAATGCCCAGCAGACCGTCGACAATATGGAGAAGGGCAACGAGCAAGTATCAAAAGCCAACGAACATGCCCGTCGCCGCCGCAAACTCAAGTGGTGGTGTCTCCTCATCGTCGTGCTCATCCTGATTGCCATTGGCCTCGGCGTCGGTCTCGGCATCTGCTTCGGTACCGGCGTTAACCGCTGCTCCAAGTAGAGGCTAGTCAAAAGACTCTTTCCATCCCTCTGGAATGTCGTGGGGGAAGGTGAAGGGCAAGCTGCATTCATTTTCCCTGTTCTCTTCACCATGAGCACCTCATCCCGTCATCAGCTTCTCTTCATACCACATACATACACTCACCCACCTGCACCTATCTCACGTACAAACCCCGCATACATTCTCTCAATCACCCTTCATCATTTACGAGACCCTTACTTGTACATATCCTTTTTAATGTTGGCCATTCCGTGCCAGGCGGAAGTCGTCAAGACTACACCCACGCGAGAGAAACAAGGGTGTTTTTCTCAAGCGAGGTTCAGTGAGAGAAAACGAATATCCGTTTCAAGCCGTGGATGCGAGGGCGTCTTTCAAGGCCTGTATCTACTTCTACAATATTGACACCCATTTGTGTCACCATTTTTGATGATGTGGTAACTGCAAGGTGAATTGCGTATTCATTCATCTCGGGGCAACTCGCCTCATCCTGCAAACAATCTCCTCCACAGTCGCAACGACAGGGCGTAGGAACAAGTCATCCTTCTTTGAGGACAGGCAGGATAACTCGACGGATGATGAGAGGGGAAGAGATACCTACCAAGGAAGAGGTTGAAAGATGCGTGTTTACAAGGCTTCTTGATCCATTTTTCGATGTGCCGTATCCCGCGTCCGTTGACTCTCCCGAACTCACGGGCCTCACGTCTCCCACTCTCTTGCTCTCTCTCTTTCTCTCTCTCTCTCATTCTCTCGCTTAATTCGAACCCGGATCCGCTCTGCCCCGGCTCAGCCGACGTCACACTAAGATTGCGGACTCTGCCGCCCGACCAAGGACTGTACAAGGCCCAAAGCCACGTAAACCAGGAAAGCAAGGCCGCTAGCCTTTACCACGCGCGCAAGGAGAAGAGTCGAAAACGCTGCTCTGCTCTCATTGAGGTCCCATCCTGAAGCTGGGAGGGGCACCACCGCCACCCGCCAGCTTGGCCGCCAGCTTGGGGTACTTCTCCGACACCAAGACCTGCGTCCTCGTCGCTTCGGCGTACGAAAGGGCGTTGACCATCTCACCCTCGGTGCGAGAAAGGTCTGCCGCGCGCTCAAAGTATTTGACGGCCTCAGTGACGTTGTTCTGCTGGAGGAGAAGCTGTGCCATAGTGGCGACGGCGATATCGCACTCGGGATCGACTACGTAGTCTTGATCAGCCCGCAACTCACGTCGGGGGGGGAAGGGCGGGAGAGGGCAAGTATACTCACTGATGAGGGCCTTTTGGCAGATCTTCTGTGGCTCATCAAAGTCCTGCTTCCAGTGGAAGAGGGCGAGCGCCTTGTTGATGAGGGGAAGCACGTTGATGGCCATGGGCTTAGACTGCTTCTCCAACTCCATGGCCGTGTCAAACTTTTCAATTGCCTCGACGAAGTTGCCCTGGTCGAGTAGCAGCTCGCCATAGTAATTGTAGACGTCGGGCGCCTTGGGGAAATTCTTGGTGCAGCGGCGGAAGGTGGCCATGGACGAGGCAATGGAGCCCATCTTGTACTGCGTCACGCCCAGCTGGATGTGGGAGTAGATGAAGTCCTTGTCCAGATCGATAGACTTCTGGTAGTCCTTCTGGGCCTCCGACAGGTCGCCCTTGATGAAGCTTGCCTGCGCGCGGTGGTAGAAGAGATCGGGATCGTTGCTGTGGTGCGCAAAAGCCTTGGAGAACTCGGCGTCGGCCTTGTCGAGCTCGCCGAGCTCGAGGCTGATGCTGGCGCGCTTAATGTAGCTTTGGATCATGCCAGGGTCGAGCTGGATACTGCGCTCAAAGTCTTTGATGGCGTCGGCGGTGTTGCCGACCAGGGTGCGCATGGTGCCTCTCAAGTTAAGAGCCAGAGCTTCATGCTCACCGAGGCCGCCGAGCTCCAAGGCCTTTTCGAACGCTAGACGCGCCTCCTCGTAACCTTCGGCCGTCTGCTTGTCGAGACAGCGAAGACCCAGCTGCAGCTGTCCAATACCCTGGTCCGAATCAAGATCTACCGTGTCGTCGAGCCCGGCGGGGCGCGGCTTTTGGCGGAAGCTCTGGAGATAGTTACCGACGAAGACGGGGCTGGGCAGCTTGGTGGGCCTCGACGCCATCATTTCCTTGGCTCGTTGCTCGGCGATGATCTTGAGAAGCCTCTCCACGGCTTGGGCCGTCGAGTCGGACTTGAAACTGTCGATGATGCACGAGGCCGTGAAGTCGAGCAGAGCATCCGCGTACTTCTTCTGGTGCTCGTAAGCGGTGGCGCGACGGTTGATAGCTTTGATGTAATACGGGTCCATAGAGACGGCAGCCGTGGTATCCTCGACGACCTTGTCCCATTCACTCATGGCGCTATAGCAGGCGGCGCGATTGGAGTAGAAGACGGGGTCGGGCTTGCAGAGGATGGCGCGGGAGTAGAGATCAATGGCCCGATTGTAGGCCTTGTCGCCATAAGCTTTGTTGCCGGCCTGCTTGAGCTTGGCAGCGAAGGCTTCACGCTCTTGTTGCGTCAGGCTCGTCACCGATGTCGCATCGACCTCGGGCAGCTCCGAGTCGCTCTCGACGGTGGCGGCAGCGGCGGTGGTTGTCGCGGCCGAAGAGGACTTTGTGGTAGTCGAGGCCGTCTCCGCAGCTTTTCGCTCGGCCTCTTTCCGCTTCCGCCTCTCCTTCTTGCTGAGTTTAGGGGACGAATCTGTCTTGGACTATTCATGCACGCGACAGTCAGCGACAGGAACCTTTTTTAGGGATAAAAGGCCATAGGAGGATCGAAAAGGGGAACATTACCGCGTCAGAGCCGAGATAGTAGACGACGCCAGCGCCGGTGACGACGACGGCGACGCCAGCAATAGTGTAAACCACGACCTTGTTTTCCGAAACCCACGAGGCCAGGCGGTTCCACGTCGAGGGGGGAGGTTCGAGGACGATGCCAGCCGTCGGGCCGGGCGGCATCGACGGAGCAGGACTAGCCATGCTGCAGAGAGGAGCTCCGGATAAGAAAAATACAGGGAGAGTGTCGGATCAGGAGATGGAAGCGCGTAGGAGCGCGTAAAAGAGGGCAGCAATGGCGGCCAAAAGGACGAACTCAACGGATGATTGATGGGGGGGGGGAGGAAAAAGCTGCTTCTAGCCTCCCCAATTCTGATAGTGATAGCGTCTCCTGATAAGAATTATTCCGGTGTCCCGTCCCCCGGCCCGGGATGAAAGCCACAGCCGTAGCCACAGCCACAGGCTCACAGCCCCCACTGCGGCAAACCAGGTACGGACCGCACAACAACCAGGTCTTCGCCGCACTCACAGCCATGTTCTCCTTCGCAGGCTCTCAGCAAGACACTTGACATGTCCGAGGCTCCTTTCTGCCTGCTGACCTCGCTGCGGCACGACGTTTCTCTCGAGCGTGTCTTTATCGGAGACTCGCTTCACCCTGGATGGAACTACAATCACAAATCGCCCTTATACATGCTCGACTTTCATAGAGATCGCCTCTTAAGAGCAGCCAAGCACTGGCAATGGACCAAGGCTGTGGAGAAGCTATCTGGTGATGAGGCTCTCCGTGAGCTAGCTCGTATGGCCCAAGATGCCGCCGTCGACACAACAAAGCCGCAACGTCTTCGCATTCTCGTCGACAGCCAGGGCACCGTCACCTTCGAGAAATTCGACACGCCAAGCCAGCCGCTAGAGAATTTATATCCCCGCCTACTCGCCCCGCCGGGCTTGATGGTGGGCCCGGGCGAGCCCCCCCACCCCTCCTTTGACCTGGTCGTCGACGACGGCGCCACCCAGCGGTCCGAGTTTACACACTTCAAGACCACCCGACGAGCTGTATACGATGCCGCGCGCCAGAGAGCTGGTATCAAACCGGGAGACCTGAAGGAGGTTCTCATTCTAAACGCAGATGACAGTTCTGTCATGGAGGGTAGCATCACGACACCTTACTTTTGGCGTCGCGGCAGATGGGTCACGCCGCCAGTCTCTCCGAGCTTCAGCTTCAACGAGGGCAGCGGCGGCCATGATGGTACTTCGAGGCGTTGGGCTTTGGAACGGTGCGTGTCGCCTCCTCTGACTCAATACTGGTGGTGCTAATTTGTACAACCTCAAGCGGCCTGGCAGTCGAAGAAGCTGTTGTCGTTGACTCCTTGGAAGATGGCGAGAAATGCTGGATTAGCAACGGCGTGAGTGGCTTTCAAAGGGCTGTCGTCCACAGGAGAGTCACATGAGGGACTGGCGTATGTGTCTCCTCGAGGACCATTCATCTGTTCCTACGCAATGCCCAAGTAAGCCCCTGCGCGAAGTCGATGAACAGCCTGATCTTTGGTTCTCACAACGCATGCAGCTTCAAAATTGTGAGACGCGAGGCCATTCACGACTCACAAACCGCAACTGATGATTATGCTATAAATCATCGCTTCAAGCAGTAACTCTATCAATTATGATAATGCAGACTCCAGGCGCCCAGACATGCAGAAGTTCAAATACAACGCGCTGATATCAACGTCGCCTCATCAAGCACAACACGCACTCTTTCGCGCCGAGGCTCTCCTCGTTGGACCGCTAATCCCGCACGCTGCCACTGTTACCGCTCCGCCTGCCGATGCTCTCCTCATACTCGGTCCAGCGCAGCGCCTCCTCGACGTCCATGACAAAGTGGGACTCACCGCCGCAGAGGTCGACGATGCCGCTGCGCTCCAAGAGATGCCAGGTGGGGTGATTTCGTCGGGCCGGCCCGCGCGAGAAAAAGACGCGGACGCCTCGGAGGCGGTAGCCGCGAACAATCTCCTCAAGTACCTGTGTTCCGGAGCCGTCGATGGAGGTGACGCCGTGAATGTCGAAGATGATGTTGCTGTTGGACTCCTGGCTTCGAATGCGCGGCAGCGCCGGATGCGCCTCGGCCGTACCGTACAACTCGAGGCGCCTCAGTCGCGCCTTGAGCTCACCCGTGTTGGCAAATGTCAGCGGTTCCGGAATCTTGACAATCAGGCAGCCCTCGATGAATTCGAGGCTACGGTGATGGTCCGACTCGGCATTCTCGAACCGGTTCGTGCCCGGGATTCGGCCCAAGATCTGGATCCTCGGCCGGGTGCTGTGCTTGATGACTAGCAGCAGCGAGATGCCGACCCCGAGTGCTATGCCGAGGGCGAGCGAATAGAAGATGGTGGAGAGGAAGATGATGGCCATGAGCAGCAACTCCTTCCAACCGCGGATGCGCACGAAGAATAAGATGTCGTGTGGCGCTTCTTCTATCAGCGACCAGGCTACGACGGAAATCATGGACGAAAGCACCGGTTTCTACGTGCCGTTCCGAGTCAGCCATGTCTCCCCCCTTTCCTACCTCTTTTTTTTTCAAAACTCGAGCGCCGGAACACACTAACCGGCAGGTAGTAAAACTCTGGTAGGAGGAATAAGACGGACAACAGAGATATCAGGCTCAGGAAGATGGAGCTCATGGGACTCTTGCCGCCCGTCGACTTGTTCACCTTGCTCCGGCCGTAACCACCAAAGGCGGGCAGACTCATGAAGCTGGCGCCGACCAGATTGGCGACACCCAGGGCGATCATCTCGCGGTTGGCGCTCAGTTCCATGCCCTGGATTGTGTCGCTGCCCCCCAAGCTCTTGGCCGCTACGGACGACTCGAAGAAGCCAAGCAGGGCGATGAGGAAGGAGGTGGACATGGCGTCACGAATGTGCCGCATATGGACAAGCTGGAAGGGCCAGCGGAAGGCGAAGAGGTTGCCCGTAGCCGACTTGACCTCGCCCAAGATTTCGACGCCCTGCTCGTCCCAGCGCAGCTGAGCGCAGAGGATGGCGGAGGCAGCGACGATGAGAAAGCGGTCAGGAATGAAGACGACAGAGGGAAAGCGTGGCTCTAGCCGCCTCTTGAGTTCACTGATTGGGGAGATCAGACGGTTCGTTAGTCCCGCCTTGCGAGAGAGGACATGGTGGGTGTCTCGGTAATTCTCACCGGCAAATCATAATGACGAGAAAGCTGACGAGGGAAATGGCAAGTGTCAACATGTGAGCCTTGTTTGCATTCCCGAGGATGAAGCGAATCTTGTCGACGCTGCTACCGTGGCTTACGCCCATCTCGTCGGCGAGCTCGACGAGCCCCAACTCGGGCACCAGCTGGTCGACGGCGATGACGAAGCCGACGGCACTAATGAAGCCTCGCAAGAAGGGCCGGCTTAGGACGCTGTCGAGGAAACCCAGCCTCGCGATGCCGGCGATGAGGACGGTGGCGCCGGCCATACCTGCGACGACGCCGCATATCTGAGCGTGCAGCAAGGCGTCGTCCTCGTGGCCGTGGTCGGAGTCGAGGCTGTGGCGGACGACGCTTCCGACCAAAAGGGAGCCAGCCGCCTCGGGGCCGACGACCATCTGCGGACAAGAGCCGAGAAGGGCGTATATGAAGGGGTTGAAGACGAACGAGTATAGACCGTGGATGGGCGGCACGTGGCTGAGGTTGGAGGCTAGAGAGAGGGCCATGGGTAGATAGAAGGAAGCCATGGTCAGGGCCGCGACAAAGTCGCCCTTGAGATAATGAAGCCTATACTGGCCGATCCAGTTGAAGAATGGGACGTAGTAAGCCAGATACCTTTTTATTCGGGAAAGGGGGGTGATGCCCTCGATCAGCAAGACGATGTAGGGAGATTTGCGGGGGGGAAGGGGGCAGAGCAGCCAACTGACATGAGCGGAGTGAAGCGAAAGCCGGCCTGCTCAGCCAGGCGATGACTCTGGTCCATCTTGCGAGTGCGCATCCGACTTCGCAGCCACCTCTTCCAGTCGTCGGCAGCCGAGGCGGCACTATCGACGGAAGCGACGGTATCCCCGCTACGCGATCCATTAGGCGGGCTCGCGGGCCGAGGGCTGAACGTGCCGTGACGAGAGCGAGGCAAAAGGTAGCCGGGCAGCGCAGCGCGAACCAGCGGCGTCGACTCGCCGGCAGCGGAGGAGGAGGAGTCGGCCATGGGCGAAGGCGTCTGGCTACGGCGATCGAAGACGCCAGATGAGCCTCCGTTGGGAGGACGATTGCCGCTCATTCTAACGGTTTGACGAGAGGAAGAAGAAGAAGAAGAAGAAGTGAATTCGGGGTCTTCATGAGTGAGAGCGGGGGAACAAGCCAATGGTCAGCCATCCGGCTTTCTTCCTTCGGCACAATCCGCGTCGGGGCGCTTTGAGAAATGGAGGTCACAGGGTGTAGGAAAAAAAAGTCACGAGCGGTCCCCTTTTTGCCGCGTCGCGGAGGGGGGAAGCGGCGCGAAGAAGAAAAAAAGGGTTCAAGCAAGAGTCAGACGACCTACCCTATACTTTTACCGCAGCGTTTCCTTTGGCCGCTTTCCGCTAGCATGTGGCTTACGGGTCCCCGGATCCGAAACTGGCGCTCGGGCAAGGGTGAGACGGAAGCAGCCGTTTCGTCGGGAGTTGGGGGAGACTTGTTGGATGATGAGATGATGTTTTAGTTTGTTATGGTGAGGATGAAGATGAAGATGATGAAGATGATTAGGTAGTTGGAGGGCGTTGATTGGGAAGGGAACGTCACGTGGTTGATTGAGTTGCTGGTTGACGACTGATGGCTGTGAGATTGAATGAGTGCTTTTTTTTGTTGGTATATCATAGATGAGTGAGTTGACTGCATATCTTTTGAACGGAGCTGTTTATACATAGTAGACAAGGGAGGTGAGAACAGGTATGTTGATACGGATAGTTTGCCCTTATATTCTTACGTGCGTAGGTACGTATGAGGTTGCTAAACATGTGAGAATACGATTACAGCATAAGCCTAGTCTTGCCTGTAAGGGAACAAGCCACTTTCTGATGTTGACGGTGATGAGTCTTGACCATTTCAACACTCATGTGCATACATACATACATACATTCTATCGCTTACGCGAAAGAAACAGAAACTACCACAGTTACAAAAGAAGCGATAAGGAGAAGATGAAAAGAAAGACTTCTCACGCCTCCAAGTCATCCCTCGACCGCAACACAGCCTTCTCATCAAGCCTCATTCACAAATATACCCGCAGCCCCCATCCCGGTACCAACACACATAGAAACCATCAGCATCTTCCCGCGCCTGCGCCTAAGCTCGCTCAAGCCGGTGACGATGAGCCTGACGCCGGTAGCGCCGAGGGGGTGACCGAGGGCGACGGCGCCGCCTCGAGGGTTCATCTTCTCCCAGTCGAGGCCGAGGGCGTCACGGCAGTAGACGGCCATGGAGGAAAAGGCCTCGTTGATCTCGACCACGTCCATGTCGTTCAGCGAGAGGTTGTGCTGAGATAGGAGCTTGGGGATCGCGTACGTCGGCCCGATGCCCATTATTCGAGGGGGGAGACCGGCTGTCGTCGAGCCTACGTACTTGGCTAGGATGGGCTGGTTGAGTTTCCGGGCCGTGGATCGCTTCATTAGTAGTAAGGCGGCGGCTGATGAGGAACGTGAGTCTTTATAGTCTTGCCGTTTCCCCCAGAAAGAAGGTCTCTCACCTCCGTCCGTCACCTGGCTGGCGTTACCACCCGTCGTGCAATCCCCCCACTGAGGAAAGGCAGGCCGAATACCACTCAGAGCCTGCAGCGTCGTCCCGGCCCTCACGCCCTCATCACGCTCAAGCGTCACCTCCTTCCACCCCCCATCCGGGCCTTTAATCCTCGTAGCAATCGGCACAATCTCATCAGCAAAGAGGCCATCCTTCTGCGCCTTCTCAGCCCTAGAGAAGCTCTCGAGCGCATATTTATCCATAGCAAGACGACCGACTCCGAAATCACGACTGACGTTTTCGCTCGTCCACCCCATCGGCTGCGTGCTATCCACAGCCTCAGAGCTCAGACTCAAGACAGCCTCGTCCAGCATCTTCGTCCCCCTGTCCCCGCCGTGGGTCATGCTCTCGGCGCCGCAGGCGATGCCTACCTGGATCGAGTCGCAGGCGATGGCGCGCGCGAGGTCGACCGTCGCCGAGAGGCCTGAGGCGCAGAGCCGGTTGATGGTGCAGCAGGATTGGCTGTTGGGGAAGCCGGCGGCTAGGGCGGCCGCTCGGAGCTTGTAAGTGGCCTTGTCATCGGAGACCTGATTGTTTATAAGAAGAAAGGGTAAGTTTCTGAAGTTGGATAGACAGAAGTTGGATAGAAAGAAAAGGGGGGGGAGAGATGGATGGAAAGAAATAATCGTTACGTTTCCCATGACGATGTCTTCAACGAGCGCCGGATCGATTCCGCTGCGGGTTTTCACCTCCTTGAGAAGGCTGTAGATGATGAATTCCAGGCTGGTGTCCTTGAAGCCGCCCTTGCCAGCCTTGGTCAAGGGCGTGCGAATGGCCAAGGTGATGACGACATCGTCGTCCTTTTGCGCCTGGCTATTCAGGTCGCAGCAAGGGTCAACAGTGGTTACTTGGAGAGGGGGGGGCAAAAGGGGATAACTAGGTATGTAGCTGCACGAAACATACACGTTGCTCAGCGCTGACCCGGGGGCCAGGTGCTTGATGATGGAGCCGATGCGTTCGACGGCCATGGTTAGAGGCGGGGCCAGGTATGATATTCCTCACGACAAGGGCTCTCGGTGGATATGCGTATGTATGGAGTTGTGTAGATGTAGTCTACTGAAGCCGAGGTTGACGCTTATCCCGCCCTCGCCTCGGCTTTCAAGGCGATGGGTGTACGAATAGTACGATGCAGTTTTGAAACATTCATAATGCCGCATTCTGTGTAATCCCGTACCTACATACATAGGCTGAAGCACATTACTACTCCGTATGGATTTACGTCCCACGGATATGATGAATTCCGCAGCGTGTGTAATGACTCGGTAGTGACTGAGCAATACCTTCACTGACTGGATGTACGGATAGTACATACCTAGGTAAGTATGGAATCCAGCATGCCTTCAAGTCCAGACATCCAGCTTGCGTCTCCCAATCTATGATAGAGAAAGAGACTAGAAGAATAAACCAATTCAATGTCAACGACGAGAATAAAGTAGGTAGCTATGCTTTTCCCCCTTCCCCCTCCTCACTCCTTTTCTCCTCCTCCTCCTCCTCCTTATCCCATCATCTACTTCAAGTCTTCAACTCCTTCTCACCCCAACACATCCTCAACGAAGAGAACCGGGCACATCACAGCCCATCTACCAACCTCTACAGAGTACCAACACAGCAAAGTAAACGCACACTCACTCACTCACCCCTAGAAACCCCCCCAAAAAGACAACCATCAACTTCAAAGCCGTAGAAGAAAAGAACAAGTCAAGATTATAAATTAGCCGTCCTATCTTCACTGCCATCATCCCTCTCTCTCCATCCCTCCAATCATTCCAACCGCCCCTCATCATCTCTCACCCACAAGCAGCAAACCCCCCTTCCACATCACCTCACCACACTCTCAACATCCCTTCTTCCCCCTCCCTTCCCATCAACCCCAAATCCATCACCACAGAAAGAATGCTCAGAACACAAACAAACCAAGAGTGAGGGCAGAAGACAACACGGCAAAGAACAAAAAAGAAATTCCAAACCCCAAGAACAACAGCACATCTTTAATAGCAAAAAAAAAAAAGAAGAGCAGAACGACAACCCAAAAATCTCGATCCTCTCTTTTTTTTTTCTGTGTGTCAAAGATGCCCAAACAATGAAGACTGAAAAAAAAAGGGTATAATATGCCTCGAAAAGAGATATAAAAAAAAGAACAAGTCTCGAGAAAAAAAAAGGGGGGGCCAAAGGGGGAACAGAAGAGCATCCCCATGGATAACACGGTAAAAGATGATGACGATGATGATGATAAAAAACAGAAAGAACTTGACATCCAAGAAAAGGGCAAAAAAAAAAACACATTTCATTCCTCCGGCTATAGAAAAATTGATAAGAAAAAAAAAAGGAGAAAATAGGCCATTTCCCGAGGAAGACGATCATGGCGGAATGACGAAAAAAAGGGGGGGGGGGGGTTAGAAAAAAAAAAGGGCTAGACGCGAGAAAGAAATGAAGCGAGAAAAACAAAGGCATTTGGGGGCCGTGAAAAGAGAAAAGGCCAGGGAGAAGAAAGAGAAGAAGAAAAGAATGATGTGAAGAAAAAAAAGATCCGGCGTCATTCATGGTCGCTCAGTCAAGTAGAAGATTGCCAGTGGGAGTCGGTCATGGTGGGTGAGCAGGTAGCCCCAGCCTTGATTGGCCTGTCCTCCCTCCTCCCCCCTTCTCTCATTCCCTCTGACCCCCCTCCTCCTCCTCAGCCTCTCATCACACCCCCCCCCCCCTCTCCCTTTCTCCGCTCCTTGGCCCCTGTCACCCAGAGATTCCCCTCCCCTCCTGTTTCTAAACCACCTGACTGTATAGCGTGAGCTCATGAGACTCTGTCATGTCGAATCACTGTGTCATTTTTCTTCTTTTGTTTCTCTTTATAGCTTCTTCCTTCTTTCACGCACGAGGAGCACCGTCGCCGTACGTTGAAGTTCCGTAGACCGACTGGCCCGAAGAGCCGTGATGAGAAGTGAGGCTCGGGTACGTGTCGGGATAGCTGGCCGAAGCCGTGTCCCAGCGAGGGGGCGTGGCCGAGGTCGGGTGATGGCTGATGGGTGTGTGCAGGCCCGACGTGCCGTACGCCCCCGTCGACCCGGCCCGCGAGTCGTACGTCGTTACCGCCGGCAAGGGCGTCGTGCTGATGCGCATCGGCGGGGGAGGCGGGGGCGGCGCCTGCGGGCTCCCGTGCCGCATGTTAGGGCTGAGCGTCCGGGACGCGGCCGTCGAATACGTCGGCGCCGTCGTGTACGGCGTCCATGGCGGCTGCGATCCCGACAACGATCGCGGTGAGGGCATCGACTCGTGCTGGCTCGAGTAGTGGCTCTGACCATCCCCGTGTTGCGACCCCATCGACTGGCCCGGAGGTGTCGGCAGCGGTGCGTACGGCGCCGTGCTCACCGGCGTCATCATGTTGGCCGGCGGCAGCGTGCTGCTTGGGCTGGCGCTGTACTTGCCGATAATCTTCTTCAGTGCCGACTCCAAGATCTTCCACGGAAACACCTTGACGTCCTTCTCGATGTTACGCGGCTTCGGGTTGGGGAAGCCCATGATGACCTTGAAAAACTCTTCGCTGTCGGCCTTGGCCTTGGATACCGTCATCGGATGGAATCCCTCCAGGTTGCGCCGGATCCGGTTCTTCTCCTCGACGCTGAACCGGTTCGGCGCCGCCACCAGCTGCTCTAGCAGGTGAATCGTGTCTACCGACGTCACGAAGCATTCCGCCTTCTCGGCCCACCATATGCACGAGATGCATATGCTGTTGGGCGGCCGCTCGTTGACCGGCACGGCCCGGAACGAGGCCGTCAACGTCGAACCCGTCTGTGACTTGCGGAACATGACGATGCGTCGCCGGTTGTCCCACTCCTCTTGCGTCCAGTTCTCTGCCATCGTGTCCAGCTTTCCCGTGATCTTGAGCACCGCCTTGCTCGAATACAGCGAGATGGGATGGTAAGGACCGTTGCTACCCGTTCCGTTGGCGATCGTGCTCGTCCGGATCAGCTGCGGCGTTCCCGGTGAGGCCGACGATGGCATCGGCAGCGGCGTCAACCCGGGCCGGCCCGGGCCCAGTCCGCCGTGGTCTAGTACGCTGGATCGACCGGTGCTGCCCAGAGTCGCACCGAAGCCGCTCCATCCCGGTGCCGTGCGGCGGTGATACTGCGGATCCGTAAAGCTGGTGCTGCGGTAAGTCGAAATCATGTCGCCGTTGGCCTGTGAAAACTCGGCGCCATATTGAGGAGGTTGTGAAGGGTATTCGTAACTATTTGTAGCCGCTTCTGTCGGTAGGTGTCCATCCACCACCGTCTTGGGCGAGCCGCTCGCCTGATCGCCCTGCGGTCCAGGTGCCGATGTGTCATGCTTGGACAGCTTGGCCGTCCGCGTGATGTCGTCCCCCGACCCTTCGAGGTACTGAAAAGACCCGGCCGCCGTCCTCGACATCTCCTCGCCCGACGGTCCCTCGATGGCCAGTGACAGAGGCACATTGTTGCTGCTGCAGCCCGTGACCATGGCTTGGGGCGCGTCGGCACCGCATGAGTAGACGAAGCCCGAACTGTCCTGAGCCTCTCGCGCCACGTCATGCACGGGGCACTTCTCGGATCCGAAGTAGAGGAAAAAGTACGGCATCGGCGACGACATGGAGAACAGATCGTACTGTGACGAGAACTTGAGGAACACCTTGGTGCCGAACATGCCCGACGGTGGATGACAGGACAGCACCGTCGGCCCCGCGGGCATGTACTGGGCCACTGCATTGTTCGACGCGAAAGACTGCTGGTTCAACTGGGCAAACTTGTCCGTCGTCTGCTGCGAGGAGTATGAGGGTGCCGGATACTGATCGTAGCCCGTGTCCGGATATCGAGTCGAGTCATATCCTGCCCGGCCACATCAGAATCAGCCGTCTTTGTCGCAAAACGCCACTGGATCACCCCGTCTCGACAGGAGAGCGAAGCACCCTCGGCCTTCGTTCTCTTCGACCCTCGGACCATCTGCCACAGGCCTGTTGCCCCTCTACACGGCATCCGTCGTCCTCGCCTTGGGCTTGAACATGCAATCACTTACCGTGCATCGAAGGCAGCTGGGCTTTGCTGTATGCGGCCATTTCCAGTACCGTGGGAGGAGAGTCCCTCCGCGGGTCTCCTCCGCTGGCTGCTCTGGCGGCTTCTTCGTACCTGAGCGTGACCGTGTCGGGAGATTCGGACCGGGTGTCAACGCCAACGATTATCGGCTTGTCCGTGTGATACTCCGGCTGGGTTCACGCATGTCAGTCGTGACGCCCTAATTCTCTTTCGCTGCCCGTCACAAGAGAAAAAAACACAAAGAAAACCAAACTCGTGCCCTCCTTCAACAAGAATGACGGGGAGCCAACGCGGCGGCGTAGATGGTAAGATGGGAGTTGAGAGGCAGGTTTGATCTTTCTTTCGCCCAACAGATTCACACATTGGAACAAGGTCTGATTCCGGGACTCACCTCGAAAAGCTTGTAAGATGGAGAGTGGAACTTGACAGCCGACATGAAGCTGTCAGGACTGGATGAAGACAACTGGCGGGCGGAGGGGAAAAAGTCACACGGAGTAGGTGAAGAATACCAAAGATTGTCTTGGGTAGAGTAGGTGGTCGCGGCTGCCGTTAAAACCAGGTCTCGTCGAGGTCTTATTCGGCGAGGGTCAAGCCGTCAGGAAGGGGGTTCCCTTGCTTGAGAGACGCTTGGCCGTTCGGAGATTTGATATGCTCTTTGGCCAGCCCGAAAGAAAAACCACTCTGTGTTTTTGTTACAACCTGTCAGTGAACGCCCCCCGGGTTTTGCTTCTTTTCTCTATCCTACACCCCTCCCCCCCCTCTCCCCCAAGAGAGAAAGAAGGGGGTGGGGAGAAGCGAAGGGGAGGGCAGGGGAGGGGAAGGGGAGGGGGGGGGGACGTGGGTAAGACAGCTGATGGACCTTACTGGCGCGATGAAAAGATCCTGGTAGTGGCGGAGAACAGTCCCGATCCTCAGCAGAGACAGTGGCATTCCAAAAGAGTAGGGCAGGATGCCTTGCCCTTCCCGAGCCGACTTTCTCGAATCGGCGAAGCTGATTGACCCGGAGCACGTACAGAGATATTCGAAGACTAGGCGAGATACCAGGAATGCTCGCACATTGGCAATGAAGGCTGTCAAGAAGAAATCAGGAATCCTCGGCGCGGGGATTCTGGCCCCAGGAACGCGGCGCTGGATAAGATGGATAGTATGTATGTACGTGCTGCCGACAGCAATGTAGCCTTTTCGTTGCCACGTCTCAGTCCCTCCAGTCTCAACCTCCTTGCCGGCCCTGCTGAGGCAGCTCAAGAAGCCGTCGACGGCGCAAAGCGACGAAGAGGGAGAGGCAGAGACAGGAGGTCCACAACGGCCACCAAAATAAATCAAAATAAAAGAAACGCCTGTACTTGTTTGAGAGTCAGTCGACGGCGGTATCTCGAAGTAGCTGCTGGCCGAGGGCAACTTCTTGCAGGGAGGGAAATGAAGGTCAGCACGAGCAAAAAGCGGGTATGTGCGTGCGGATAAAGGCGAAGAAGATGGGAAAAACGAAGTATCCGACTGCGGACAAAGGAATATCAAGGCCCGGGGGGTAAGGAACGGGCAAGAGAAGACGCAACAGACTGACGAAAGATGGCAGACGGTATCCAAGCCGAGCTTGTTCAGTCTGATTTGAGGTTGGTGAGATTTTCAGGCAAGCCACCAGTCCCTGTTTTCTCGCCTGAGAAGCGGGGGTGTCAGATAGGAAAGGAGGGACGAGAAACAGGCGGGAGGCATTTCTTTTGATGGCGTATGCAAGCTGGTCCTGCCCTGCGTCAACCCGAGCCAGGCGGCAGCGGAATGCCTGGAGAAAGTGCGGTGATCTGGTTCACACAGCTTTCAAGGGGAGGCGAGTACCAAAAGAAAGGCACATAGGGGCTTGATGAAAGACCCCAAAGAGGCAGTATTTCATATCCTCAATGGGAAACAATACACATGAAGCCTTTCCTCTCCCACTGGGAAGTGAGGACGTCGGTACAATACGGACGGTGACCTGACCCTGCGCGGCAGGCGACAGACGGACGTTTCTTTTTGCTTTGCACAGCTCCGGGAAAGCCATGGGAGACGAGCCATCTCCACTTGGAGGTCATTGAGACTGGCCCAGCCAAGTATCCCGGTGCCTGGGATTGGTACAGGTCGCGGACTGCGACCCAGACGCTCGAGTGGCGCCTGGGGTGTATGTGGAAAAGGAGGAGGGGGAGGGGGGTAAAAGGGGTTAGCGGAGAGAGAGCAAGGCACCGACTCCGGCCATTAAGATGCGAGATATCGCAGCGTGTCTTGGTGGGATGCTGCAAGGGTGAAAAGGGTGACCAGAGGGGCTGTTGGTGGTTGGCATAGGTGTGTGAGTGTGAGTGTGAGTGTGTGTGCCATGGTCGTATGTACCTATCCTCTGGGGAGGAAACAGTGGCGTATCCTGGCTCCCAAGAAGTGGTCGGCGACTACGACAGACGGCTCCTCGGTACATGCAGCTCTGAAAGGGCCCCGTCCGGGCTTGCCAGTCAGACATGAGAACCAGTCCCGGGGTCAGAGTGGTGGGGGCGAGAGGAGCAGCAGGTGACGTCTGCTCCCCCCCCTTCCTCGTCCCAAAAGAGGCATGTAGGTAGGCAGGAGGAGCACTCGTTCGTCTAAGATAAGCACTCGCTCGCGTTTGAGTCGGCTAGATGGTGTACATCTACAGCAGAGCAGTCAGTGCATGATTGGCCCCGGCGGCCCATGGTGGAGAGGCAGACTTGGCTTGAAGCCAGGCATTCTGGGGGCGGGGCCCGCCTGGAGAGTGAGGACGAGGCCGTGTCCCTGCGGCTAGCAGATACCTGTCCCAGGTACGCTGAAGAGCGGCCGGCTGCGGGTCCGAGTTAATTACCCGCTGCTGGCGGGCGCGAGTATCTTTTGCCCTGTCGGGGAGGGCAAGGGGGTAAGTGGAGAGGAGCCAGGGGGGGCTTTCCGGGGTTCGGGTCCTCAAGGGAGAGGCGTACGGGCGGTCCACCCGTCCCGCGCCGTTCCCCTCCAGGGCCTTGCCTAGATCCACTCTCACCAGGCCTCGCAACGCAAGGAGAAGGCCGGTTTGATGAGCGAGTCTATCTATACGAGAGATGTGCCATCGTGGAGGAGGGAAGAGGAGGAAGAAGACGAAGAGGAAGAAGAATAAGAAGCAAAAGGCCAAGAAGGGAAGGGAGGGTGGAAAGCAAAAGGAAGCAAGGCAAAGTAGAAAAGGAGATTTAAAGCTGCAGTCGACCTACCCTGGTTCGTGGGCAGCCGAGAGAGTGATGGCAGGGCTGCCTCTCGTAACCCGTACTGCCGACAGAGGTCAGCCTCGCTGGAACGAATGGTTTATGCGATTCGTCCCTACCGAGAACGCGGTCGACGTGGAGACGCAGAATCGAAAGCGAGAGCACAAGAGTAATGATGTAAGTCGGCCTCGTCTATCGCCGAAATTCTAGTCAGTGTGCGCTCCATATCCTCATCATCATCCTCATCCTCGTTATCCTCATCACCCTCGTTGCTGGAAACCGCTCGCCGCTTGTCACCAATCACAGCATGCAACGGGTAACATGCATGCACGTAGGGCATAGAGAACTGGGCCGAGCCCTCGGTTCGCAGTTCCGCCTCGGAGCATAGCGTTTGTGGTCCGCTCTTGTCTCAATGGCCCCGCGAAACCGGGGACATGTCGTCTGGCGTCACCGCAAGCCTCTACGGATACCCCGTAAAGGCTCACGAAAAGGGAAAGCCAGCTCAAGGTGCCTCCGCACAGTGAGCTGAACGAGAGAACCTTTTTCTTTTTCCTTTTTGCCTTTTTTCCTCTCTGAGAGGGAAGGGGGATTGACAGGTTGCAGCGAGTGTCACCCCTGATCCATGTCATGATGTAACTTGTGTGCGTGCCCTCGCTCGTACATGCTCATAATTAAATCCAGCTGGCAGACGCTTGGACCTTGACCGCGGCAAGCAAGAATGAGAAGGGAGTGAAATGGCTGTTGTGAGAGAACAACGACAAGGACAATGAAAGGGGTAAGGCGATGTCCTGTCAAGCAAAGAGCGTTTAAAAGAAAAGGCCATACTTACAATTGCAACGGCTACTGCAGTTCGTAACTCAAGTCTCTGACTTTGCGAAGCATGTAGCTTTTAGCGATGGATCTAGCGCAACCCATTTCCGCATGAGTCTCACCCCTTTTCTTCTTCTTCTTCGCTCCTTGTTTGTGACCTTTCTGGCCTCGAGGCTGTTGCTTCTTCCTCGACCAGCTTCCCTTTTTGCCGGCTTTCGTCACCGGGTCTTGGAGCCCTCAGATGCAGGTTTTTCAGCAGCTGTCTATTCCCAATCTTGGAGCCAAAATATGATCTTGTTGACTCAAGTCGTCTCGCTTTGACACAGGTGTAAACAAGCGCAAAGGACGCAACTAGTACGGCCGATGTGGCCAGAGGTGCATTGGCGCAGCTAAAGCAGCTCGTACTAGAGCTAGCAACCGTGTTGGCGGGAGCAGCCGATGTTGTTTGGATGTCCCATGGGTGATTGACGTCAATGAGACTCTTGAGACAGGTGTGGCATTGTAGATTACTTTCGGATGGGAGAAATAATCATCTTATATCAAACATGGCAGACGCCATTCTCGCTTGCAAATCTGGCCTCGGAGAATCCCAGCCTGTCGAGCATTCGCTGGTAGCACGGCGAATGGCAAGTGGTAAGTAGGTAGGCAATTGGGTGAGTTGGTAGTGAGGCATCAACTATTGCCGCAAAAGCCTTCGCCGCGAAGAGCTTGTACCCAAGGATGCTGATCCCCCAATCGTCCCAGGGAAATCAGCGCTCGCTCGCTCTGCATGCACACACACACACACACATACATGGATGTGCATGCAGACCTGCGAGGGTGTCGGCGACTGCAGCCTCAAGAGACGCCACGGCGCAGCGCTCGCTTCGTCCATCTTGCGCACACAAGAGTCGTCCGGTCAAGGGCAAGCTGTCGAAGCACAATGCGAGCGCAGAAGCGAGGGAGTGCTGCGTGTGAGAGGGGGGTAAACGGATGAGGTTGATGAAATTCCCGACTCGGCATCGGGCCATGCTTAATCATACTCTGGCCCTATTATCACTAACAGCAAGTGAGTATCATTTCCGTGTCACGTTGCCTGGGGCAGTACCCGATGACTGATACGGGGATCTGGGAGATGAATCTCGCCTCTTGCTACTCTGGCAGAATGTAAGGGGGTAAATGGAAATGGAAGCTTATCATGCCGCAAGGAGGTGCATTTTTTTTTATTGGTTCTCACTGGCAATTGCATCTCTTTGCTGACCTTGATCGTCTCGTGGACAAAAGGCTTGGTTTGGTTTAATATCTTGCAGAGATCAGAGTCATTGAAGAGGTTGAGAGAGAGCACGTGGCGATGAGGGCCGACGTGGATATCCCCATCACACACTGTGCCCATTTTGCCGCGTAGACCACATCTTCGTAGCGAGCCTACGCTGCAAATTGCACTGTACCAATTGACCTGACTGGAGCAGCAGAAAAAAAAACCCTCAACCCCCGTCATCATCCATCATCGGCGCAATCCACTTACAGGCCCGATGCCTGCACTCGTGCGGTCGGGCGGTCACAGTTAAAGCAATGGATGAGCACATTGGCCGACGATCGACAACGGCCCGGGGCTTTGGTGATGCTAACCGAGCAAACCAGGGGTCGCCCAGCTCGCGGGCCCGGCTCCGGCAATTGTGCCATCCAGCGCCTATCGAGAGGACATGGTTCTGCGTCTGACCTCGGCCCGGCAAACTCACGAGGCTGCAATCGATATACATCCGTACCTACGTATGTGCATATACATACATATGTACATGCGTAGTACAGCTTCGCGCGATGCCCTCAATGGAGATTGCCATGCAGGGATGCAAGGTACGGCAAAAGTCTCGCCTACCTGCAAGGGGCCGTTCCCGAGGGAAAGGGTGAGAGAGAGAGAGAGAGAGAGAGAGAGAGAGAGAGAGAGAGAGAGGGCAAAAGGAGAGAGGAGGAGGGATCAATTTCCCTCGCTCATCATTTCGTTGCACAGGCGCCTTTTCGCTCCCCTTTCGCTACCGATCTGCGCCTTCGCCAAAAATAAGCGGCTTCGAGTTGATTCAGCCGTACCGCATTGCCGGTCCCAGCTGTCCGGATGCCGCTGCTACTATGGTGAGACTTTTCTACGTCTCTATTCTTTCATGCTGGGGCCGTTTTGACTCACCCTTATCTCTCTCGAGACGTGCCTTGATCGCGGTTCGGCTCCTACCGACCGAGGCTCAAACCATCCAGTAAGGTGTGCCATTGTCCACGGCGCCCGGCAATTTGTTGAACAAATGAGACACCTTCAGACGAGAATGTCGCGAGCGAGCTCTGCCGCTTGGGACTAATGTGTGTGTGCTCTGAGCTCCAAGCTTCAGAAAGTGTTGCAACACAATCATCTCTGCCCTGTCCTCGGTATGAGACACCTTCAGCCCAAGGCCCGGCCGCCACATGCGCCATCCTTTCAACTGCATACTACGTACATAAATATGTATGTACATATGCATACAATCCCAGGCAGGGAGCTACACAGTGTTCGTGGCTGACGCCATGGCGCCCTTGGTGAAGAGAAAGGTCTGGGTCGATACCCGCGATTATTCGGCCCTCGACCTTGTCGGGCGGTACGCGGTCGCCATCCCGTCCCGTCCCGTCCCGCGATTAGTCCGCTCCACGACTGTCTTGTGGTACGGATAGGGGTCAAGAAGCCTCTCCTTTGTCTCTTTGTTTTTGTTTTCCTCCCCCCTTCTCCTCCCAATGACCACAAGGCCGGGCCTCCGACGTCACGTCAGTGTGCCTCTCTGAGAAGGTATCGAAACTGACCCTGTCGACCCCTTTTCCGCCTCCCTTCGGACTTGGATCGCTGGCTCCAGCCCAATCGGGATCTCAGCGCGGTCAGGTATCCTGATGAATCGTGTGGCTGGCTCGGGGACGGGGGCCTCGAAAGCGTGAGCTTTCTTTTTCTTCCCACCTCTCTTTCGTTCCGATTGACCCTTAGGCTCTCGGCCTCTCGCAAGCGCAGCCGTGGCGCACAGCCGACCACCCTCGGCAGCTGTTGGGAAGTGCAGCGCAGAAAATGCTGAAGAACCCCTGGCGGCACTCTGCTCTCCTTTCGTGACGTATACTGCATGCGCAACGCTTGCCATGCGATTGCGGACAGGTGACGAGGACGAGCGTGTGACGTCTCTCGCCGAGCCTGGTCGCAATTGCGATTGATGTTCGTCACAACCGGAACCTTTACCCTGATGGTCAGGTAGGTAGGCAGCCACTCGGGCGTGGGACGTGTCACATCGTCGTCAGCAGGCGAAATCTTAGACAGCCATGGGGTTGAGTGTCAGATCCCAAGATCCCTGCCCTGGAGAATGAAAAGGGTGTGTTGATATAGGATTGATTTAAGCCGTCGGATATAACTCTTTTCTCTCGCGACTCCCAACAGCGTCACATCCGTTCATTTTAACCTCACCCCCCCCCCCCTTCTTCTCCCAGGACGAGATATTGCCGGTTACGTCGAGGAGCGAACGGGCTGTGCGTTGTTATTGTTGGCTGCCTCGGCGTTCATCCGAGCCGGGTGCGCTTCCAATTCGGCGATGTGTTACCTCTTTCTCCAGGGCATGCTTTTTTCCCCCTCTCATCTATCCGTATTCTCGTCAACAACCTACGGATACACATGTCTTCTTGCCTGCCCAGCTACAACGGGGGCCAACAGAGTGCGATGCAGGCGCCGGCACCACGTGGACTGAACCGTTGTGTTTTGTTAAAGTTGTGGCGGTGGTTCAGAGACTCGGGCTTCTACCTGTGCGAGATAGATGGCAAGTCAGGCAAATCAAAGTCTCACACATTTCGGCCTTCTTTTTCTTCCCTTGACCTTCTTTTTTTTTCTTTCATTTCATCTGACTGCCGAGAGACATGAAACTGAGCGTCGGATTCCCCCCCCCTATATTCCTGGAGGGAGGGCACCTAATATGCACAACCACAGATCTGGAAAGGGTTATCTGCAGGTCATGAGCTGGCTGAATGCACGAGCGCTCTCTCTGTCTTGTATCCGTACTTGACATGGATACAAATACGAATGTTTTTTTCTTCTCAGCGCTGGATTTATGTATGGTTGGTCTTTTGATGATTTACGGACTTGTATCCTCCGTCAGTAGTAGTTGTAATTCATAGGTATGAAGCTTCGTATACAGGGATACACACACCTATGAGGCGTTCCCAGGTAGCAAGTACGCATAGTCTACAGGGGTTAAGTCGGGCAAGGTGAGACGAGAGTGAGAGATAGGGGGAAAGTGGATAGAGTGGTTGTCTACTCGTTGAACATGATAGATCGCCAGCTTTCTCAACCCTGTCTACGGGAAGGATGAAAGGATAGTTTAACCATTGGAGTTGGGACTCTCTCACTTGGGTCAACGGACATTTACGGATACTTGATACCAAGTCTGACTTGCAAGTTGCTTTTTCTCTTTGCCTCGTTTCTTTTTTCAAACCGTATACATACACACACATGCATACACATGTATCCGTACAATGCTTGTATGTATGTTCTCCGTCCATCTTCTCTCTTGTCGCCGGGGTCTAATGCCGGAACTTGGTCGATCCGCCATGGGGCGGCGAATCCCGTGCGTCTCCAAGGTAGGTAGTCCGCATGTAAGGTAAGGCATGCACGTAGGCGGCCAGTTCGGGTCGCCGACCTATGGAGTCGTGGCCATGTACGTATGTATGTATAAAACGCACTGACCCCAGTAGGAGGCGCACCGGAGAGAGATTGAGAGCAGCGTTGATCAATTTTCAAGATGAGTACTCCGTATGTTGGTGAGAATTGGGAGACCGGGATAGGCTCAGCCACATTACGAGTTCATGGACGGGGACTGCGTTGTCTGAATACGACTTTGGCGGCAGAGACGCGCATACAATGGTGAGATTGAGCGTGTATGGATGGGTCACTGTGATGTACGTCTGTATGTAGGTAGGTATGTATGTATGCACAAGGAGGTATGCATAATAATAAGATCCGTCTTACATGCACGATTATCTCTCACTGCGGAATAAGGAAGAATCTTACCAACCCGGTGGATGAAACTGTATAGTTGATGGGGCATATTGATTTCTCCCAGTCAGCGTGTCTATGCCCTAAGACTGATGCCTTATAGTTTACCGACATGTGCCATGTTGAGCAGCATATGTGAGTTCAGAGATGAGTGACTGCGAGAGGTTTTAAAAAGGACAGCTACGTAATAGAGAGCTAAGAAGGGGGAAAAACCATGTTGGACAGACTGTATCCGTAGAATGAATGCCATCGCCTGGCTTCGTTCGCAACGTCATATGTAGGGTAGGGCAGGGCAGGGTAAGCCTAGGGAAGCCGTGAGGAGGCTTATACGAATGAACATACATACGTAAGTTGTATGTAACGCAGGCTGGCATGGATGAGCGAAAAAGTCTCAACTTAGTATCCGTAGTGTGCCATGAAAGAATCCAGAGCATAGCAAAGCGTCCTATATCGATGATCCGATGGGCTCATCTAGTTATACATGAGCTGCTAGTTATACACGAGCCTATGTCTACGAGAAAAAAAGCACAACGCATGACGACAGGAGAGACAGACGATGCTATAGACATACATACATACAGTCGATGTTAAGCATAAAAAGAGAAATGTGAAACAGGCAGACACTGACACTGAGATGCCAGTCTTTCCCTCCCTTGGCCTCGAGACAGGCAGACGAATTCCTTCAGATGACGTTATTCGCATAAGCAGACGACAAGTGAGAGAGGCAACAAAAAAGGAATGGATGGATGATGATTCGCCCTTGGATTTTTTTTTTCTACTACAAACCCGCCTCTGGCATCCATCCATCCTCGGTCATAGGCAGCCACCGATTTGTCTCGGGCGCACATACGAATAGGATGTACATGCAAACATTGGCTACCACATGCAGCCTCTTACGCCGGCCTTGACCTGCAGTTGACGTGCCGTACGGGGTAGCGGGGAGGGGGGAGCGTGTGTGCCAAGAAGAAAGATGTGCTGCGGGAAATGGGTGTTCGTCATGTATCCGTACTTGACAGGCTAAACTCCTCTTCTGACGTGTTGGGCCAGCAATCTACGGATATATGTACATATGGGAGGGAAAGGGGGTTGCTGTCCCCCCTCTCCATGTTAGGTATTACGGGATAAAGAAATACTTGTCTTTGCTTTTTGCCTTGTCCACCGTCTTTACATGTGTACAGTTACTGACATACATAACATAGGTTCGGGAGACGAACATGACGATTCCAAACTCTCCAGGCGAACCACAGCCGCAAGGCGTCGATGCAGTAGACATGGTATCCCCCAGTTACATGGTAAGGAGACTGACTGAAAGCGGACTTCCCTCCAATTCACACGGCCGCTTTCTTACTTAATTCGACATCAACTGCTGCCCGTGATCTACAATGAACTAAACTCGCCAAAAGCCCATGCTCGTCCACTGCTAGCTCTTGTTGGGGTGCATATAGCACACGCAGTAGTAGAGAGACAGGGCAAGACAAGACAAGAGAAGGAAAATAAAAAACAATACGCGCTTTTACGAAGAGCCTCTTCTCCTTTGGGAAGTACGGATGATGACGGACAGGGGACCTTGGACGTATTGGGAGAAAGGAGAGAAGGGAGAGGACGCAAGAGAAAAATGATAGCTCACGGCGGCCCCTCACCTCCTCTACATAGGTAGGTAGATAGGGGAGAGAGAGAGAAGCCTTGCTGGATATACATACTCTAGGGATAGGTAGGCAGATATTTATTTTATTGGACTTATTCAGAAGAAGGCTTCCTTTTTCATCCCCCCTTCTTCTTCTTCTTCTTCCATCGACCTCGGATGACCGTCTGCTGTGCGACGCTCTCTCAACTGCAGCTCGACATTGCAGGTGGAGCGGATGCAATGCCGCCTCCCAAGGGATCAGCACCAAGGGTTCGAGGTCGGGTTGTGAGATCACTTACCATCCCGCTTCACTTTTACCATCAGGGCGGTTACGAGGAGGAGAAGAGAGAAGGGATAGATGAGGGTGAACAGGGTCCCATCTCGGTCCGAGACTTGAGATGATCATGTACGGTAATGTACGGATAGGTATTCACACATACCCGTGCATGTAATGAATGCATCGGTACGGATAGATATTGCGGTATATGCATGTATGTATGGATGTATGGATGTATGCCTGGTATATATGCACATGTATATGCACGAATATGCACACATTCATGCAGCCGGCACGTATCCATCAGACGTTGCGGAGTATCCGTATACCACATACAAGATGCTGTGCGAGTTCAGGACGCTTTGTCTCGACGCTGTAACGAGAGACACTTGGGCGAACAGAGTCAAGCGTTATTGAAAGGGTCTTCTATCAAGACAGGAGTTAAGACATGTGCGATACATTAAACCACCACTTCGTTCTTCAAAACTCGGACCTCGCCGGAAACCCATCAGAGCCTTGAATTCTCGTAGCCTCATTCAACGGTTTAAAAAAAAAAGGTCGCCCGGAAAGCCCTTTCTTTGCTATCAAAAAAGGCAACGTTGTCCGTAACTCGCACGGGATACGCAATTCGCACATTGATCGCCGATGGCGCGGACCCTTTTCCTTCGAGGTGCCCGAAGCCGGGGTATGAAAGCAGCTTTTGCACATTTCACTACGGCCTTGCTACGGTGAGGCGTCGCCAGCAAGTGGCTACATGTATTTCCAGAGGCACGAAATGTATGTGCGGGATTGTCGACGATGCATTTCTCTGAGCACACCCTCACCGTATCTCCCCTTCGTTAGTTGGTCTCACGCTTGTCTCGGTAGCAATCAATTCGTGTCTCTACGTATGTGGCACCCGTCTCCCCCCCCTTCTCTTCATCTTCTTCTCCCGTTCTCTCAACTGCTATTGCATGAACCCTTTCTCCCTAGAATCTAAGGACGCCTCTCGAGAACGCTGTCCGGTTGAAAAACAGAGAGGGGATAGCTGATCATCGAGGAACCATCGGCTTGGAGCTGGCCGTTCCGATGTTGGCTCGTACGGGGAGGGCTTGCAGCCACGACATACGGCGAACTTATTAGAGACATGGGACCTGTCAACGGGCTTCCTGGTGCGTCTACGGATACTTCTCCTTCACTCTCTCTGTCTCAGACAAGAGGGAGAAAGAATGAAAAGCCATTTCGAGAAAGCAATTCTGTCTTGCAACTTCCCCAGACTGGGCTTCCTTCACCGACGGCCCGGCTCGCTTCGCAATTGAGCCTTACGAACATCGACTATCTGTAGTTGCTTAGACCTGGAGCCAGTAGATGAACGAATGAGAGGCAGCGCCAAGAAGGAAGGGAAAGAAGAGGGAGAGGGAGAGAAAGGGGAGGGGGGGGGTGTGGGAGAGAGAGGAGAGAGCGCCGGATGACGTGCGCTGTCTTACCTCTTCTCATCCCCCCCCCCCCTGCTGCTCACCGCACTCCCTCGATGCTAGCTTGAGGGCACGCCTCCAAGGACATTTGTTTTTCTTTCTTTCTTTCTCATGCCGAGCCATGACCATTTTCAGGCTAGACGATATGTAACTGCATAGAGGCAAAAAGGAAAGAAACACAAGGGAATAGCAAGGTTACCTCCCGAGCTGTATGTACGGATATGTATGTCATGTATCATGTTTTTTGGTGCAGGATGATGAGAAAACAAAATAACCCATTGCCTTCTTCCTAAAAGGGGTTTGGGGCAGAGCTCGATACAAATTGCAAAGTGAGGCTTTTCTGTGTTACACATACATGTAGTAGGAGATTGGGATATGTGAGGTATTGTATGAATGTCTGCAGAAGAAGCCCTTTACGGCCTTGCTTGTAATTTCTCCTCGGAGCCTTTACGAGTTATCCCTTTGGAGTAAGAAGCTAGCATGGAAGAGAATCACGGACGTCGGTCAACATGTATAGAAAGGGGGGATTGAAAAGATCACAACGGTGGACAAAGAATGGAATCACTGCTGGAAGCGCCAGCGAGTATACAATACACGTCTCCTTTATGCTAAAGGCATACATACATGCCATAATACTCGCCATTTTCCCGCTCACCTACATACTGCCCGGTGGGACAACAGACTGAGTGGCTTCCGTCGGGGAGTTACTTTACATGTGCGTCGGCGACTTCAGCCGGCCGAGCCTCGACACCACATGGGCTCTCCAATGGGGGAGCTCAGACTGTGTTGTGGATGCATGAACCTCTCTCAAACCAGGAGGGGGGAAAGGGGACACAGGCCGTTTCTCGCAGCCTGTTGGCCAAGCACAGGAGCAGAAGAAGAACAGATGCATCTCGGATACACTGACGTGAGCTCCTATGTAATTTCGAGGAGGGGAAAGGGGGGGGGGGGGGGACGAGGGTTCTCCTTTTGCCGCGAGGCTCGGCAGCGTCGATCATGAACGGTGAAAGAGAGCCAACAGTTCAAGCACATGGGCAGGAAAGCTTTCGTCAGACGCCGAAGCTCCAAGCCTTGCTGGCTGAGCTGTCCGAGTCTTTCGCCCCTCGATCGACGAATCCATCCTTCAAAGACCAGCGTGTGGCAGACAGCAAGCCCACAGTCAAGGCCGATAGCCACATTCCAAACGATGACACTCTTAAAATCGTCGTCATCTTCATGGTGTTTCCTCCCTCCCTCCCTTCCAAGACAATCTATCTGGCAGCCATCCCCCCCCCCCCAAAAAAAAGAGGGTGGCCAGAGAAAGAATATCCCGTTAGCAATCATTGCTGGAGAACCGGCTCTGAAACCCGAAGGAAAGGGGGGGGGGGGGGGGGGGCGGGGGGCGGGAAATGCCAGACATCTTCGACCCGGTTGAGCGGCAAGACCTCGATCGCGACAAGCCATGTGACGGCAAGACACACACTCACTCACACACACTTGTATGGTGACGTTGACGCAGCCCATCTGCCGGCAGGCGATGCGTGATCTCCCCGGTATGATCAAGGAAAGAAGATGGAGGGGAGGGGAGGGAGGGCACAAGGGAAGGGAAAAAAAAAAGGGAGATGTGAGCGGCATCACGGGCCGTGAACAGACGGCTTGGAAAAAAAAGCCCGCTTTGAAATTTCAAAAAGAGAGGCTGGGCTTTACGCAGCTGCTGGTGCATATGGCGTGCACAGATGCATCCCGCCGCAGCTATGTTGGTGGAGATGTCAACGAGCGGAAGAGGGAGGGAGGGAGGGACGAAAGGGTCTCTCTCGATGATCTTGACCGATTCGATTCCTTGTTGCTATACTTGGAATCAAGAATCAACTGACAAAATAAGAGGCTTACAATTAGATTCTCCTTCCCCCTCTTCCCTCCCCTTGAGAACGGACCGTGGGGGCCTTCACTGTTTTGCGCCGTCTGCTGACCTCCTCTTCCCCCTCCCTCCCCCTCCACACCATCCTTTTCACCGAGTCTAAGTCGAGTCCTGATGACGATCAAGCCCCGAGTTTTATGGCTAGGAATTTTGGAGGTCAAGCCCCACGATTGCAACGATACACAAGAGCTGAAAAAGCCTTGATGAAACTTGGGCTTGGTTGTACGAGAAAGAAAGGGGGGGAGGAGGGGGGGGGTGTGGTTGAGGAGAGGAGAAGGAGGAGGAGGAGGGGGAGGAGGAGGAGGAGGAGGGGGAGACGTTGCATACAGGAACGGGCCTTTTTCTTTCTTTTTTTTCCGCGCCGTAGCCTCTACGAACCGTCCAAAAAGCCATCCAATCCCACTGAGTGAGAAGAAGATCCGGTGACGAATGTAATGATAGGATAGTGAGGATAGTGACGATACGTCGTTAGCAGTAGGCAGGTTGTAGATAGAGCATGTGCGCTCGCAAAGAGCCGTCCGGTCTCGAGACTCAGGTTCACAAGACGACGGTCCGCGGACGTGCTTGACTGGCGTGACGACGAGCAGGATTTCCCCTACTCGGACCCTTGAAGCCCGCTCTGCAGCGCCCGGACGACCACCATGGCTCCCCAGGCGCCGGGGTCAGGAGGAGACGCCTCCTGGCTGTGACCTCCGTCGCCGACGTACGACGCCCTCCCCAGCTTGGGCTTCATCGTCCTGGTAGCGTCGGCGCCCTTGACGGCAGCGCGGACGCCGTCGTCGAAGCCGGATGCCTTGACGGCTTCGGAAAAGGGGATGAGCGTGTCCATGATGGTGCGGTCTCCGACCTTGGCAGGCGTGTATCGTCCCACGCTGTCGAGCGCCGTCGAAAGAGCGGCTGCCCACAGCGTGACGGGAGAAGCAGACGAGGAGGCGCCTCCGCCGCCGACCTCTTCCTCGACCGCCGACCGGAGCGAGACGAAGAAGATGCAGAGGATGCCGCCGAGGGTGCCTCCCATCTTACCCTCGGCCACGTCCTCGAGCTCGAGGAGAACCTCGCCGACGGAACCGGACTTTGCCAGTCCCCGGTCCAGGGCGGCGAGCATGGCCGTTGCTCCCGACTTGAGCGTCTCGCCGCAGTCGCCGTCTCCCATGATGGTGTCCCACCGCGTCAGATCGGGCTCGGCCTCGATGAGACTGACGCAGGCGGCGCGTAGCATCCGATCTAGCACGGCGCCGTCGACGCGGAGGTCACGGTCGGCATTGATCGACTTGGCCGGTGCGGGAGCCGGCTTGACGAGCTGCTCCTCCCGACGCCGCGGGCCACCGACGGCCTGCGACCCGGCAACGGTCTCCCAGCAGGTGTTTGTCCTGGCGTCGAAGAAGGCTTTGATATCGTCGACGGAGTAGCGCTTGCAGTTGCGGGCGGCGGCCGTGATGTTGATGACGGACAGAGAAAAGGCCGGGGCGTTGAGGGACGTCTCGAGCGTGCCGGCGTAGACGCGTGCGGGCTCCTCCATCTTCCACTCGCGGGTCAGCTGCTGAAGCACCTCGTCGATGAGAGCTCCCATCTCAAGCGGCGACATGCCACCGAAGTTGTTGACGACAAGGACGGTCTCGTCACCCGGCGCGAAGCGTACGTAGGCTCTATCTTCATCCTTTTCATCCAGCATGTGTCGAAGCAGTTGCCGGACCAAATCTGCCGGTTCGGGAACGGGAGAAAGCTTCTTGAAGCCCGGCTCGTTATGAGGACCGGTACCAATCTCAACCTCGTCCTCCGCCAACGGGCCGTGCTCAGTCCGGCCTGGAACGTGGCAGTGATCGAGCGTGGCAGCCATGGAAACGACCTGACTGGAGACGGCGACGCCCAAATCATAGACGTCGTCGAGACACGATCCGGAACCGGCCGCCGCGCCCATGACTTTCAGAACGGCGATCTGACCGGCTAGACCACGTCGACCGACGAGACCGGCTCGACGACGACCTACGGAGACGTCGTCGCCGCATATGAGGATCCTACAGCGTCTATCACCGTTGTTGGCCTTTTCGTTGGCAAGGCCAAAGTGAAGACAGTCACCGGTGTAGTTGGTGACGACCAGTATGACGCCCTCGCGACTCGACACCGCGTCCACGGCCGCCATTATCTGCCTCGTGCTCGGGCTGGCGAAGACGTCACCCTGAACAGCAGCCGCCAGCATATTGGAACCGACGTAACCGGCCCATGCCGGCTCATGACCTGAACCCCCACCGCTGATGAGACTGACGGTAGACGAGTCGTGAGATGCGTCGACGACAACCCGGTTTACCTCGTCCAATCTCAGGGAAGGGTTGTAGGCGACGATTCCTCGTAGGGCCTTGTCGACGAGGCCATCTGCCGAGTTGAAGAGGTGGCGCTTCGACATGATTCTGCGTCCAGAGTGTATGCGTCGTCGTATGCGGAGAAGCGTATGTGTGCGTTGTGTATGTCGTGTGTCTGTTGATCCGACAAGGATGTTGAACGGGGAGGCAAGAAGCAAGGCAGATGAGGAGTAGGGAAAAGCTGAAGGCTTGGCTTGATATCCGAGTGCGACGTTTCCCCGCAGCAACCCTTTTTTTTTGTCACCTTGGGGGGGTTCGAGGCCATTGACGAATAGCAAGTGTAAGACGTGGGATAATAGACTGGGGAAATGTCATAGCAGAGAAGGAAGAGGCCGTGTGAGCCGCGGCGATGCCGGACTTCCACATGCGGCAATCCCGTCTTGTCCTCCAAAAGAGTTGCCTCCTCTTCTCCGAAGGCACGCCCCCCCTTTTGCTAACCTCGTCTCTCTCTCTCTCCCTCTCCCCCTCTCTTTGTCATTGAGGTTCCCACGATGATAGTTTGGTCAAAGGCACCAGAATGCCACCCTCCCCCCCTTTAACACTCCCCCCCCCTCCCTCATCTTAGGGCTTCGATGATATATCTACCCCCTTTTTGAGGCTGCGATGCCGGAAGGCTGCGGGCCCAAGTGGTGGCGGGCGTTTGCTTCCTAGGGTTCGGGATAAAAAGGGCAGGGGAAAAATAGAAGTGCATTCAGCCACTCACTCTTACTCACTCACTCTCTCTCTCTCTCTCTCACGTACACCATCTCCTTCACCGAATCTCGTACCAGTCCTTTTCCCTTCTTCTACACCCCCCCCAGCAGACAAGAAAAAAAAAAACGCCTCTTCCCCCGGGACCGAGCCCATAGCCATGGCACCATCTTGGAGGATCGCCGTTGGCTGCGATGTAAGTCAGCTAGGAGCCCATGTAAGTCGTGCACGTCACGTACGGCAGGCTCAGACGACAAGCTGCAGGAAGCCGGCATATCGTACAAGGAGGCCATCAAAGCGGACCTCGAAAGCGACGGGCGCGTCAGCCAAGTAATCGACGTCGGATCCTTTCGCGGTACCGACAAGACGGCTTATCCGGCACGAGCCGCCGCGGCAGCCAGGCTGGTGGCCGAGGGAAAAGCGGACCGGGCCCTGCTCGTCTGCGGCACCGGTCTCGGCGTCGCCATCTCGGCCAACAAGATCAAGGGCATCAGGGCCGTGACGGCGCATGACAGCTTCAGCGTCGAGAGGAGCGTGCTGAGCAACAACGCTCAGGTGCTGTGCATGGGAGAGCGTGTCGTCGGTCTCGAGCTGGCGAGGAGGTTGGCTAGGGAGTGGCTCGGATACGAGTTTGACGCCACCAGTGCCAGTGCGCTCAAGGTTGATGAGATTTCGAGACTCGAGGATGGTGGAGAGGAAGTTTTGTAAAACGAGGTGAGAATGACAGAATGACGTTGATGATGATGAATATCGTCGTTCTTAGAGAACAATGCAAATACACATGCATACACGAGTATATGCTGTGACTGTGAGTGAGTGCGTATGAGTAGAGAGTATTGAAGGTAAGTTTGTCTGCTCCCAGCCATATCTGCCTTTCCGGAACCGGGTTTCCCTTCGCCCCGTTTCTCCCTCCTCATGTCTTTGATCAGCTCTTCTCTGCGACATCCAGATCAGCAGGAGGCAAAAGCACCATCAACACAGCAACCATGTCAAACCGTCGTCTCGTCGGTCTCTCGACCAAGATGTACTTTTCCCTCTCGCGGACGCGGAATTTCGCAACCCGTCTCGTCGAGCTGCTGCCACCAACGGACAAGGACATATCCCAAGTCGACATCTTCCTCATCCCCGACTTCATCTCTCTAGCCGAGACGGCGACCCTTCTCAAGTCCACACCAATCTGGACCGGCGCCCAGGATTGCAGTTGGGATGACGAGGGCGCGCTAACAGGCGAGGTCAGCGCGGCGGTCCTGCGCGAGGCCGGCGCCCGGATCGTCATGGTAGGTCACGCCGAACGAAGGCGTCTCATGGCCGAGGATGACTCCATCGTCGCGCGCAAGGCCGCGGCCGTGAGCCGCAACGGCATGGTTCCCCTCATCTGCATCGGCGAGGTGACGGCCGGAGCGGACACGGCGGCGGCCGTCTCCGAGTGCCGACCGCAGATCGAGGCAGCGATCGGAGCCGTCTCGGCCGAGACAGACGTCGTGCTCGCCTACGAACCCGTCTGGGCGATCGGAGCGGATCGTCCGGCCGGCGATGATCACGTCCGGGCCGTCGTGGACGGGATCCGTCGCCTCGACTGCATCGCCCGTCGGAGACAGGGATCCGTTCGCGTTGTTTACGGTGGTAGTGCCGGACCGGGGCTGTTTGGGCGCTTGAGCTGTAGCCTGGATGGTTTGTTCATCGGCCGCTTCGGTCACGATCCGGAGCAATTCGTCCGCACTATCCGAGAGGTGGCGGAGGCGTAAGGGTCTGTCATGTGAGATGGAAAAAGGGGATCCATGACGTTTTGAGACGGAAGAAACGCCGGCTGTCATTGGTAGGTTGGCTAGGTATGATGGACTTGGGATGCATCCACCAAGGCGTCCACACACTTTATACCTGCCGACTACCACCAATGTATGAGCGACTTTTTGCTGCCCTTTCCCCTCCCTCCTTACTCGAATCGGTAGCAGCTTCATATACCTGTTTATATGTGTACATCTATACTATGTGTATATATGTATGCGTGTGTGTGTGTCTCTATAATTATGGAAGATCCCCCTCTCCCCTCCCAGATCACTCACTCACTAACATCATCACTCCTCTCTTCAGCCCCAACCCCCCCCCTTTGACTTGACAAGAATCCCCCTGCAATCAAGTACAGTTGCTTGCTCAACCCTCTTACATGTCCCATCATATCTGATGCCTCTCTCCAGATCTCCTCCTACCAAAATCGGTACATCTCCTTCCAGCATCAACACGATGAATCAAACATCATCGGAGCCCTACCTTGCTGGTAGCATATCCTCTCCAGGTACTGTCTGTTGCATGAGCCGGTGCCTGCCCTTGCTGCTCTCCATCCTCTCCTCTCCTCCTCTACATGGGGAAAAAGGGGAAAGGAAGGGGTGGAAGCTCGGGGGCATGGCTGAGATTATACGGCCAAAAACACTTGATCTGGATAATGCCAGCGAAAGGATCATGCTCCTCCCTTCTCCCCATCCCCGATTCCTTCCATAGACCCATTCCACTAACAAGTCCGCCCCAGCACATCCACCATGAGCCCCCCGGCCGCCGTCTCCCCCACTCGTCAAGCCGTCTCGCCAGCCAAAGGCCAGGTCAAGGACGACATCGGACCATGGCAGGACCTGAGCTTCGCCCCGATCCGCGAGAGCCAGGTGTCGCGGGCCATGACGAGGCGCTATTTCGCCGACCTCGACCGCTACGCCGAATCGGACGTCGTCATCGTCGGCGCCGGCTCGTGCGGTCTCAGCGCCGCCTACGCCCTCGGCTCGGAGCGGCCCGACCTCAAGATTGCCCTGATCGAGGCCTCCGTCTCTCCCGGCGGAGGAGCCTGGCTAGGCGGCCAGCTCTTCTCCGCCATGGTGATGCGCAAGCCTGCTGATACCTTTCTGCGCCTCCTCGGCGTGCCTTACGAGGACGAGGGAGGCTTCGTCGTCGTCAAGCACGCCGCCCTCTTCACCTCGACCCTCCTATCCAAGGTTCTCGGCATGCCCAACGTGAAGCTATTCAACGCTACCTGTGTCGAGGATCTCATCACTCGCCCATCCGACCAAGGCGTGCGCATCGGCGGCGTCGTCACCAACTGGACCCTCGTCGCCATGCATCACGACGATCAGTCTTGCATGGATCCCAACACCATCAACGCCCCCGTCGTCATCTCCACCACCGGTCATGATGGGCCCATGGGCGCCTTTTCCGTCAAGCGTCTCGTCAGCATGAAGCTGCTCGAACAGCTTGGCGGCATGCGCGGCCTCGACATGAACTCGGCCGAAGATGCCATCGTCCGCGGAACCCGCGAGGTCATCCCGGGCCTCATTGTCGGCGGCATGGAGCTTTCCGAGGTCGACGGAGCCAATCGAATGGGTAAGCAGCTTTCATTTCATGTATCGCCGTTCATCTGACCTGGCAACTGACGAGGATTGTCACCTTACAAGGCCCGACCTTCGGAGCCATGGTTCTGAGCGGTCTCAAGGCCGCCGAGGAAGCACTGCGAGTTTTGGACCAACGTCGCAAGCAGGACGGCTAGCCATCTAAGCAAGAGTTTGACACAGGAGCGGACATCTCGACAATCACGTCGTTCGTTTTGCAGGCATCCAACTACGAAAACTGCCGCCGCGGTTTGTCGTCTTCAGGCGGGAAAGGGGGAGGAGAGGATTCCACACGCACGTATACGAGCACGACAGCTCTTTTTCTCTGTACATCTTCTTCTCCGTACGCCTGATACAATAGACCGGCTACCGTCTCTACTGCCCAAATTCATCTATCACGCTCTTGGCCCCCGTAAACTCGTGAGGCGTATCGACGCATACCTCGGGCATGTCCAAGTTGAACCCCTCCGGGCCGCCGACCTTGAGTGCCTCCGGAGTCCGCCAAAGAGGATGCGCCGGCAGAGCAATGACGTTGACGCGGAGGCCATAACGTAGATCCTGAGAACCGATGGCCTCGCCGTCCTGACCTAATATGGAGATGAGGCTCGGGACGGTGCAGACAACGTTCCTCGACGATTCAGAACCCAAGGCATCGCAGAAGGCGGCGTAGAGATATTCGTTCTGGAAGGGGACGATCATGTGCTTGTCTGTCGGAACCTGTTGGCGGCTGGCGTTGATCGGCGACTCGCGCTCCTCTTCACTCAGGGGGCCGAGCAGGACGGCGCCCATGGTGTAGCCGCCGCCGATGTATCGGTGCACGTCTGTAATCTTTCCCGAGAAGAGCAGTTTTCCAGCGCAGACGTCAAACTGCCGAGGGTAAGCAAGTGAAGTTTACACACCCAAGAAGGAGAGGAAAAAGGGGGTAAAGAGGCAAATCACTCACTATAGCATCCACGTAGCTCGTCTTGCTGCGTCGGGCCATATGAATGGCTCGACCCAGATACCAGGCCTGCGAAATGGTGTTGGGCACGCCATGGGCCTTGATCGCCGATCCCGGCAGCGAGTTGAGGCTGGATGCACAGGACAAGCCCAATTCGCAGGCAACGGTTCGAATGATGGTCTCAAGCCGATAGGGCGAGCTCGCTTCCTGCCTTTGACATCAGCCAGCTATAACTTCTCGAGACGAGAGGAAGAGATACGGACCAAAGCTACGAAGACGTTGCCGGCGGCATCGGTGATGGAGCAGGGCGTCAGGCTATAGCCATAGACGCTGAAGGTGACTGATGGGCGGAGAGGGTTCGGAGTCAATTGGGGAGAAACGGTCAGGCTTTCCGAAGAAAGACAGGACGAGAGAAGAGACTCACAGTGGTACAATGTCGGAAAGGCTCGTCCCATGGCATCTCCATCGACGACGGGCCGGTCGTAGTATACGCCACTGGGTAAGGTGCACATGCCGTTGCCGCCTCCGCTGTGATGTCGGCTCCGTCAGCGGTCAAAGGCTCTCAAACGAAGGACGCAAAAAAGATACACTAACATCTCGTCAAGAAACAGAGCGTCAAAGGAATCGAGGCCCTTGACGCGGTTTATGGCGTCGATGGCGGCGGCGAACTCGCTACCGCCCGGGATCCGCTCGTTGATCACGCTCGGGCTGCCGTACCAGGCACCGAAACAGACGAGGTCGTCGTCGGCGAGTGACTGGGGCGAGATGACCCTCATCCTATCGCCGCCAGGCCCGCGCCGGCTGTGCAGACACTTGAGATACTCGTAGTAGGTAGGGCCTCCTCCTCCGGTGCCGAGGACGCCGCAGCCGGTGGCGATGAGCTCGAGGTCGACCTCGGATATGTACCAGACGCCGGCACGGACATCCGGCCGATAGGCGGCTAGGTCGATGCCGAGCGTCGGCTTGGTCGTCGGCCGCAGAGCGTCAGGGATGCTGACCTTTGGCGCGTCCTCGTCGTCGTCGTCGTCGTCATCATCATCTCCATCCCGGACGTGGTCATCGACAGCCTGGTTGGACCAGCTCGGTATCGTACCGTCTCCCGGGATGGCGAGCTTACCGACGGCCCGGACTTGTATGCGGACCGTCTCCTGCGACATGTATTGCAGCGGTTGCTTGTGTATCTCAACCACCTTGACGTCTTGCCGACAGGCGCCCTTTTCGACGGCCAGATCGACGGCACGACGACAGGCAGCGTCGATGATTTCCTTGACGTCCCTGCGGCCCAGCACCTCCAGGCTGTCGACCTCGCCCGAGACCTTGGCTATGGCGGCGCCGACGGCATTGGCCGCGGCCTGATGGACGGGCCTGATGCACTTTTCCACCCCGGCCAGATCGCCCTGGACGAGGAGGGCGCCGCCGCCGACCAGAAGGACATGGACCGGTGCGGAAGAGACCTTCATCCGGTCGATGACGGCCTCGAGCTGGCGCCGGATGTCGTCGCAGGCGAGCTTGATGACGGGCTGGGCCACGTCTCGCACCAGAGTGGCGTCGCCGAGGTCCGCCCTGCCGGCGGCCACTATTACATCCGTCGCCGTGAGCGTCGCCCCTCCGAATATCCGGGCCTCTTCATGGAGCCGATGGCCTACGGAAGTCGGGCCGACGGAGACATGGTGCGGGCCCGACCTTGATCCCTTCCCATCCTCCGCCTCAACCACCACCACCTTACTCCCGCCTCCGAGGCCGATGGACAGCACCTCGGGCATGGAATAGGCCGTCCGAACGCCGCCGATGTCGACGAAGCCAGGGGCTTGACGGGGGAAGCCCGAAGGCAGCAGGGCGCAGACGTCGGTGGTGGTGCCTCCGATGTCGACGACGAGCACCTGCGGTCCGCCACCGGACTGGGCTTCGGGTTCCGTTCGGTCGATTCCGGCCAGGAAAGCCGCGCCGGTCATGCTGTTGGTAGGGCCGCTGGCGAAGGTCTTGATGGGAAGTTCGGCGGCGACGTCGGCGTCGATGAGCGTCCCGTCGTTCTGCGACAGGAAGAGCGGACAGCGAAGACGAAGACGATCCATGGCCCGTCTGAAACTCCTCTTCACCCGACGGGCGGTCCGTAAGATGGCCGCGTTGAGGATCGTAGCATTCTCCCTCTCCAAGAGACCGGTCGAGCCGATGCTACGAGAGCAGACGACGCGAAGACCGGGGACTTGACGAAGGAGTAAATCACGACATCGCTCCTCGTGAAGGCCGTCGTGGTCCAGAGGCGAGAAGACGCCGACGAGGGCGACGGCTTCCACGCCCGCGGCCGCAATCTCCGCAGCCACGCGCCGGATCTGATCCGGATCGAGCTTCTGAATCTCTCGGCCGTCCATCTCGAGCCCTCCATCGATGTAGTGGACGCCGCCGTCGAGGATACGTCGCAGACCGACGGGGAAGCCGGAGAAGGGCGGCAGCTGACGCGTGTAGGGCCCGCAGAGTCGGACGACGGCCACGCGGTCGAGACGTCGGGCATCGGCTTCGACCAGGGCGTTGATGAAGTGTGTCGTGCCGATGGTGACGCTGAGAACACGTTCTTGATCGACGGCCGAGGCTTCGACCACGGCCCGGATGGCCGCCTCGATGCCGCCGGTGATGTCGGTGGTGGTCGATGTCTTGTGTGAGGCTAGGACGCCTCGTTGACCTGGTTTGTCGAGGGCGTTGATGTCGAGGATGGCGGCGTCTGTGTTGGTGCCGCCGACATCGACGCCGATGCGATATAGTGACATGTTGTTCTTTCTTTTTTTGTTTATTACTCGAGACTTTATATCCGCTCTGAAAGGCTGCTTGAGCCGAGACAAGGCCTTGTTATACCGCAATCTATCATGACTTTTTTGTTTTTCACCTGTCTCTTCCTTCAGCTCCTGGAAAAGCCCCCCCCCCGTCTCCCCTCTTCCTATCTTCGGGTCATCCAAGCGCCGAATAAGCCGGGGAACTCAGCAACTCTCTCACCCGCTTAGATGCGGTCTTCGAGTCGAGACCCGAGCCTCATGAATGCTGCAAGATATGGGAAGGGGAAAAAAAAAATAGGAGACCCAACATTGTACGTTGCCACAGTGAGAAATAAAACCAACCTTGTGCAGTGATGAGATATAACAGGGGTTGGCTGGCTCGTAGCATTCAGCAATATAGAAGGAGATCGACTGGCATGTTATCCCCATTCGCCGCCTGCGGGGAACTGAAGCGAGAGAGATGTCGATGCTTCACTAGGAGAGTGGAGAGACAGAGTTAGTGGGTGTGAGTGAGTGAGAGAGAGAGAGAGAGAGAGAGAGAGAGAGAGAGAGAGATGGGAAGATCAAAAAAGTTGGCCGACGGCAGGGCTGAGACGATGAATCAGACCATGTGGTATCACTCGTGATTGGCCGATCGGGAGCGGGAAGGGGGAGGATTTTATCGAGACAAGGTGATGATGATTCTCCTGGGAAGCGAGTACGGATAGGGCTGAGACGAGGAAAGGGTGAAGATTACGTTGGTCGATCACACATGGCATGTCTCATGCTATCCGCACGCTGGACTGTGTGTTTACACAGACAGGGACATGCTGTAGTATGTGCGTGTAGATGGAGAGGCACAGTGTATCACTCAACAAGCATGGTGATGCCATCTTGATCGTTGTCGACTGATGATTGGTATCTCAAGTTGTCATGCGTTTTTCTTTTAGCCGAAAGGCGTCATGAACTCCATATACATATATGTACTATGTATGTATGTATGTCTGTCTGTACATACATGCACAGTATATGGTATCATATCGTCAACAGCCGACAGACACCGTTCAAGTCAGACGTTTTCCTTGTTCGTATATATATATATATGTATATATATATATATGTATATATATATATATGTATATATATATATATGTATATATATATATATATATAGTATATTGTGCCACACTCAAATCATGCTTTAGAGAAGCAAGATCATGCCAAGAGCTGTTCGTCAGCCGAGTTCTGACAACGGCTTCAACTTACTCCAGCCCGGGCCAAGTCGACCCGGCCCGAGTTCCATTGGTTATGTTCGTGGTCGTGTTGTACATACGACTAATTACCGTCAGCGGCTTTTGCAAAACAAGTTCCAGTCTCGTTGCAAGTTTTCCAAGATGGATACCGCATGAATACGCATATGTATGGAGATATCGAGCCCTTCATATGTAGTATCTCTTTCCTTGTGCATTTCAGTCTTCGATCAAGGATAAAAGGCAGCAACGGCGGTTAACTGGATTCACACTCTGTGGCCATCCCTTCGTGCCCCGTTGTTTCCCTTCGAAACTTTGTTCTAGTCCTGTGTTCCTTTTAATAAACCTTTTTCCCCCCTTTGGAATTATCCTGTAAAGTTTCGCCATCCCTTGAGTCCTTTGACAATGGCCTTGCACACACATGCCCTACCTTGTATGTATGTATGTACACACAAACGAATGAGTTGTTATTATACATACATAGAACATACATTTACTTACATATATTGTAGGGTGTATGTATGTACAACAATCATTGGCATGTTTGCACCTTGTATGCATGTATGTACATACATATCTCTCTACAAACAATACACACCGTTCTCTACCTCCCTACCTACAAACAAACAACCCGTCATTCATAGATGAACAACTGTTCCCCCTTCCCCCTTCCCCGCCTCTCTCTTCCCCTCTCGCCTTGCAGGGTCCAGCCATGTTGCCTCCTCGATCGATCCTGGAGACACCCTCGACTTTCGAATTCCACGCACGTCATAGCTCATTAGCGCCGCTCTGCTCAAACCGCCATGACAGCCTCATCGTTGTTCCGTCGTTTCGAGCTCGAAGACGTTTCCTCCCTGACGGTGTGCTTCCCTCCTTCTACTTCTCTCTACTTCGCTCTCTCTAAACCCAAAACTCTTTAAACGACGTCTCTTCTAACGTCGGTGGAAGAACGACGATGTTCGTCCTTGTGATGTGAAGCGACGGACCTGGAACCTGCTCGCTTTTCACAACTACTGTAAGTTCCCGTTGTCTGAAAAGATGACGACCCTGACGGGAGTTTCCCCCCCTCCCCCGTCTTCTTCATGTATGTATGTATGTGTGCATGGGCCAGTTGGAAACTAAAGAAAAGATGCTTCTTTGTAGGGCTGCTTATCAACTGCACCATCGCCACCTTCTTCGCCGGCAGCAGCCTCATCTCGTTCGGCTTGACATGGTGGCAAGCCATCATCTGTACGACACGGGTGTCTTGTCGATAGAATAAGGTCGGCCAGCTAAGTCTCGGGACGTGCAGGCATTGTCATCGGCAATCTTCTCGTCACCGTGGCCATCCTGGTTAGCTCGGTGCAGGGAACGCATTACCATAGTAGGAAACCCCCCCAACTCTCCCCCATCGTCTATGAAGCCTAGTCATGAATGCTGACGGAAGATGTATCAAGTCGGATTCCCCGTCTACAGTCGCGCTGTATGGGGTATTTGGGGCTCGCAGTTCACCATATGGAATCGCATCTTCCTATCCTTTGGTAAGGTTTTCCCTGCAGCCGGTGAGAAGGCCTGAGCTCGAGCTGATAACGGGCGTGTCTTTATATACATACAGTGTGGTAAGTCTGACATGTGACGGCGAACTTGACGAGCCGGTTTTCTTCCTCTTTCATAAATCCCCCCTCCTCTATTCTTAACTCACACCACACACAAACGTACATACATACATGTACATACATACACATTGACATATACCCAAGAGTCAAAATGCTGAGTCGAGGCACAGGTACGGCTTCCAGGCCTGGGTCGGTGGACAATGCGTCTACCTGATGATCCTCTCGTGGGATCCGCAGTACGAGTCGCGCATCCCCAACGGCATCCCGGCCGAGACGGGCATGACGACGGCCCGTTTCGTCTGCTACGTCATCTTCTCCGTCATCAGCCTGCCATTCATCTGGCTACGACCTCACAGGCTGCAGGGCTTCTTCAACGTCACCAGCGCCGTCACCTTCATCTTCTTCTTCGCCCTGCTGGTATGGGCCCTGGCAACCATGGGCCCGGCCGGCTTCGGCGACACCATCCACTCTTCTGAGCCCGGCTCGATGCCGGACGGCACGCGGGTGCCTAAGAAACTGGGTTGGCGCATGGTATACGCCGTCATGGCCACCATGGGCTCCATCGCCGCCGGCGTCCTTAACCAGAGCGACTTTGCCCGTCTCGCTCGCCGGCCGCGAGACGCCGTCATAGGCCAGGCCCTCGCCTATCCCGTCTACGCCATCTACACCTCGGTACTGGGGATCTTGGTCGTGGCCGCGACGCAGCGACGGTTCGACGGCGAGGCCATCTGGAGTCTTCCCACCCTGTTCGAGCGTCTGCTGGAACGCGATCCCGGACCGGATACCAGGGCTGCCGTCTTCTTCTCCGGCCTCGCCCTCGTGACTTCGCAGCTCGGGAGCAGCATCCCCGGCAACGCCATGGCCGGCGGCATAGACCTGGCTTCCGTCTTCCCGCGTTACCTCAACATCCGTCGCGGAGCCTACTTGACGGCCCTGCTCAGTCCCATCTTCAACCCCTGGCGGCTCGTCACCACCGCCACCATCTTCCTCGGCGTTCTCAGCTGTTACGGCATCTTCCTGGCGCCCATGACCGGCATCATGACGGCCTTTTACTTTTTCGTCTGCCGAGGGAAGCTCAAGGTGGAGGATCTCTACCGCTCGGAACACGACGGTATATACTGGTACTGGTGCGGTGTGAATTGGCGTGCCCCCATTGCCGTGAGTACACACATACATACACGCTCTACACGCTCTTGATCTTCTCTTATCTGCCTTTTCTTGCTGAGAAAGAAACTGACGACTTGCACTCATCAGTGGATCATCGGCGTCGCCCCCTGCCTGCCCGGCATCGTAGCTTATCTGACCGGGGACCAGAGTCTGCCCGAGTCTGCCATGGAGTTGTTCTCTCTCAACTACGTATACGGCTACCTGGTGAGCGGCTTCGTCTTCGCCGCGCTGCACTGGCTGTTCCCGGCCCGGCCCGTCGACGATTTCGTCCGACAGCCGGAGACGGCAAGTCAGCTCCAGAAGCACTATCGTAGTCTTTGGGACGAGATGTCTTCCGAGCCAAGCAACGCCAGCGGCATACCGTCCTTTCAGGTCAAAGAACCGCCGTCGCACGGGTCCAAGTGAGATTGGCGAGCCGACATGCCTGTAGTACAGTATTTAGGGAGGTGTGTGCGGTACAAAATGGATAGGTAGGTAGCCGGGAGGGAGAAGAGGCTGGTGGGGGGGGGGGGGGGGGGGGGGGGGGGGGGGGGGCGGGCGGCCCGGCGCGCTCCCTCCCCCCCGCCCGGCGCACAGAACCAACCACAAC
>PDHQ01000070.1:140175-157706 GCA_003339415.1 Ophiocordyceps camponoti-saundersi (nom. inval.)
CTTGACTGCCTACTACCCACCTACCTCAAAGACCTTTCTTCGTCTCTTTGGGGTAGAGGGAGGGGGGGGGGTAAAAGAGGGAAGAGAGGTGAGGTTCCTGGGAGGGAGAGAGAGGAGGGGGGGGGGGGGGGGGGGAGGAAGGGGGGGGGGGGGAGAGGGGGGGGGGGGGGGGGGGGGGGGGGGGGGGGGGGGGGGGGGGGGGGGGGGGGGGGGGGGGGGGGGAAGAGGGGGAGAACGGCCTCGAACGTGCTCCTCTTTCTACCGTCTGGGGCTTCTACAACAACAACAACATGACATGTTCTATTCAAGGTTTGCTACTCAGCGGAGTGGGCGGGTGCTCTGCATTACTCCTTGCATACGAAATAGTATGTATCTATATCTTTACAGTTTGTGGTTTACCTCGACCTATGTATGTGTGTATACCTAGCATCTCGGTCTCTTCCTGAAGTCTCAAAAAGTCTCCTTTACACAAGTCATAACTGAGGCATTCTGTCCTTCTTCTCATCCTTCTCTGCCTGTGCTTCTCTACAAACATATGTACCTGTGTAGCCTGAACCGTTATATGTACATACATACTATTTTCCTCCTTCTCGAGGGACTTTGATAGCAGACGGATCCGGTGGAATCCAACATCCCCACTCGTAACAAATGTAACCGATAGAACGATCAAGGTAAACTCATTACCCTATTTCAGTATCAATGCGGACATGAAGGAAGGGTTGTTCTTTTCAGCTCGCTGTTCTTTACCTGTCCCAATACTAATAGGATGAATACCTATGTATGTATGTATGTATGTATGTATGTAAATCTCGCCTCTTGTTTTATACGATGAATGGGAAACTCCAATGTATCCAGACACAGAACTCATATCCTTGCGTGCCACCCTCACTCCACATCGTGCACGCACATCAGAGTTGCTGCAGAGTGTTATTCGTCGACAAAGAGAAAACTCAGCAGCAGCAAGGGTAACTCGTACGAGTCTTGGCACGTTTAAAATAGATTCCCCTCCCTCCCTCCCTCCCTCCTGTTGGCCACCGTCGCACCGGATCCTAATGCGTATGAAGATGAATACTACAACGGACAGCATCAGAAAGCCATCCATTACACACGACCCATACCCAAGGAATACTACTCCACCCGCTTCCCTCCCTTTCAGCAAGCATCTCGCCCTCACAGGGAAGCCGGGTACCCACACGAGCAAAGAGTTGAAAGGAGGAGAAGCGGCTATTACTGAGAAGAGAGGGCGGATGCCGTGTCTACCTACCACTACTACTTACCATGTAATTGTATGTATGCATGTACATGTATGTATATATATATGTATGTATGGAGAAAATGGAGAGCAAAGAGACAAGGTGTGGGAAGCATGACGATAAAAAGCAAAGAGGAAAAGGAACATGAATAGATGCCGTCAAAAAGTGCCATGAAGCGGAGAGTAGAGAAAAAGCACGTAAGAAAGCTCACAGAAATAACAAAGCAGTAAGGGATCGTGAGCAGAATCAACGGCCATTATCAAAAGGAAGAGGCCATATCAGAACATGCCACATACAATACCATCGGACCGCCGTCCTCTTGCTAGGCGCCTTCGGTCAACTTCTTCTTGAAAGTCGCCCCTCTCTCTCTCTCTCTCCTCCCAGCTTCTCCTCTCTTCCCCTCTCTTCACCCCCTCCCTGTGAGCAATTATCCCTAATCTTGACTTGACCGATCACACGTTTGCCGCTCTTCTACCGTATCCTTGTTTTTTTTTTGCCCGCCGACCGCCATCGCATCGCATCGCATCGTACCACAGCTCTGTGGTCACCCCCTTTCCCTCCTCCTCTCTCTCTCTCTGTCTCTCTCTTCCTGTCTCTATCTGTCTTTCTCTCTCACCCCCCTCCCCCCCCATTGCCATACCCCCTTCCACCACCCCCTCCTTTTCCACACCCTCCCCCCTCCCCTTTTTTGCCCCGGGGCCGGTGCCCGGGGGAGCATGAATGGAGGCGACGATTCAGCCTCATCTCTGGGTCAGGGCAGCAGCGGCGGCGGCCCCCACGGTCGGCCTCGCAAGTTCGTCATTCAGAGCACCTTTGGGAACCCGAGGGAGCGAAGGAGTCGCAAGAATCGACCTTGTGATGCCTGTCGTCGACGGAAGACGGCTTGCGTCATTACCTCGGAGCCGCCATGTAAGTCGTGCTGTCCTTTTTTTCTTTATCATGCCTCATGATATCAACCAGGGGGGGGGAGGAGACGCCTCACCCTTGTCCGTCTTTAAAATACAAACATACTTCCCATTTGCTCTGTCTTTCCCTTTCCCTCTTTCTCTATCTGCCTGTCTACATATGTATGTATGTGTCTGTGTGTGGATTTGCTAGGCTTTCACGGGGGGACCCGGATGAGCGTGTCACGTTAACCATGACGCTGCTCGTCAACCAGGTCTCTTCTGTCAAAGCCGCGGCATCGTCTGCCAGTCATCTCCTGTGGCGTCACCCGGAGCACTTCAGCAGGAACAGGAGCAACATGAACAACAACAGCAGCAGCAGCACCAGCAGCAGCAGCAGCAGCAGCAGCAGCCGCGACACCACCACCACCACCACCACCATCACCGACACACGCTGCCACCCAGCTCGCCTCACGAGACTGAGCTACCGACGCCAAGCACCAGCTCGACCCATGACAGCCCCGAGGTGACTTCGCCCTTTGGCCGGGCCGCCGTCGTCCACCAGAACCTCGTCTGTCAGGGAAGTCCGACGGGCGAGGAGCTCGAGGTCGTCGTAGGCTCGGTGGGGCCGGCCGCCAGCGGACCGGGAGCGGAGTCGGTGCCGGCCCTCATACCGCCCGCGGCCGGATATACCCTCGAGGACGTGAGTGGATGGGCGGCCTATTATATGGGGCCGACGGCGGAGCAGGATACCTTTTTGCTCGACGCTTTCCGCTACGGCATCCTCAGCGAGGGATACAACGTCGACGCCAACATCGTCAGGGTTCATCCCGGAGGCTCGCAGCTCGACGACCGACCGACGCACTTCCTCTTCCTCGAGATCCTTCACCCGGATCACGTCAATCGCGCTCGTCAGGCAGCCTCGGACGCCATCGAGGCCAAGGTCTGGCCGTACGGGGAGAGGCTGGTGCGTCTCTTCTTCCGTCATGTTCACCCCGTGCTCCCCATCGTGTCCAAGAGCCGGTTCCTACGGCGTTATCACGCGGACAAGAAGGGCGTCCCGGCCTGTCTTCGCGGCGCCCTCTACGCCCTGGCCTCGGTCTTCTGGACGGGCACGCCCTGTCCCTTTCAGCAGCACGAACTGGTCGACCACGCCCACGCCGCCCTCCGGCGAGAGATTGAGAATCCGAACCTCTTCATCTTGCAGGCCTGCTTGCTCCTGATCCACGTCACGCCCCCGGCCATCGACTGCATGGAGGCGCCCACCACATGGACCTTGGCCGCCCAAGCCACCGCCTGCGCCCAGCTCATCGGCCTTCATCAGGAGCCGGGTCAGTGGGCCGTCGAGCCGGTGGAGAAGAGGCTGCGTCGTCGTCTGTGGTGGGCCGTCTTCGTCACCGACTGCTGGTCTTCCATCTGCCACGGCAGTCCGCCGCATGTCAGTGCCGGTTCCTTCAACACGGAGCCGCCGGTGATGGATGACATGCGTGCCGACGAACTCGTCCCGGACGACCTGCGCTACCTCGTCGAACCGCCTGATGCTGGCTTTGAAGTCGCTTCCGGCGCCCGCTTTCTCGAGATGGTTAACATCGCTCGTTACTTGCGGACAGTTCTGGACTCTAGCTTGTAAGTCGTCTCATAGTTTGCTGCTTTGTATGACCTTGCACGCCTCTGGCTGTCTTCACGCTACCTACCTCTCGCTAACACCCGGTCCCAGTCAAGTCAACACCAGAGCCATGACGGTCGAAGACAGATTACAGGCTCAGACCGATCTCGTCGCTGTTCAAGCCAAGCTCCGTGACTGGCCCAGTCTTCTGCCATCCTGTCTGGTCATCAAGCACGAAGAGCGCCGCCGGTCGCCTGTTACCTCGTACAATTGTACGTCTAAACCCACGTTGTTGCATCCCGTCTTGTCTTCTTCTCACACGCCATTCAGGCCCTCTTCATTTGTCCTTTTACGCGGCTCAAGTGCTCTTATACCGCGCTTTGATGTATCCGCCAACCCGCGCGGCCAAGACGACGCCCGGCTCTAACCTCCGCAAGTGGTTCCCAGCTGCTCTCGCAGAGTTCGAGTCGTTCGCCGAATTCCTCACCTGCGTCAACAAGCACGACCTGTTTGGATTCTGGGGTCGACGTTCGTGACGCCCCCCTCCGTCCCCCTCTCTCTTGTAAGCCTCGTCTCAGGCCCAGGCTGACTGCTTTATATAGACGCCCGTTCGCATCTGATCCTTTGCGGAAATTTCCTCATCTACCTGTTTCTCCTGGCTTGGGATCGAAGAGATATCGAGCGAGCCTACCGCCTTCTCGAAAGCTTTCATCAAACTGTACATGAACTGCACGACTACGATAACGTCCAGGCAAAGTCGTTGCTCCGCGCTGCTACCTTGCGTATCGACTCCTTCTTCACGCAGGCGGCTCAAATCATGCGGCAGGGAGGCGAGGGAAACGTCTCATCCATCTTGAATCCATGATGTAACATGACAACCTTGCTAACATGTTTCTGTGTCTTTCGATAAAGATGAAGAATTAGAGCAGGTGGTTCGAATGTATGTCATGCACCACCGTTGTTGATTTCCCGAGGCTCGATCTCGAAGCATTGTACGAAGTGGCTTGCCAGCTATATATACTTGATGGCCTTCTGTATCAGTTTCTGTTCGCCATGATTCTCCCCCCTCCGCTTTGTATGTACTTGTCTATACTTTGCATGTCATTTCTTAATAGCATCGCCTGGTGAAGTATGTAGGTATGTAGGGTCACATCACTTCACAGAGGAGTTATAGAGACTCTGTTTCGGCCTTGACTTGAGCTTCCTCTCGCAATGCGATTATGGGCATTGAATGACCAAGCTAAGCTGCTTATACGCACAGACAGGAACATGATGGTGGCCTGAGACGCTTGGTGTAGCACATACAACGGACTCACGAACGAGTCAGTCGGGCTATATGCAAGATCTGCCCCTGTTTCTACCTAGCCAATGCGAACAGAGACGGGATCGTTCCCATACAGGAACGAAACCACACATGGTCTGTGACCTGACTCAATCGGCCGAATCCTTAGTCTCGGACTTTGGTGGGAACTTCATGCCCCTATCGGCCCCGCTCGGCTCCGCGCCGGGACCCCATCCGCCGCATCCCATGCCGGCACCGAGCCCGGTCGCGGGGCCGAGGGCTAGTTTCCCCGCGAGCTGGTTTTTGCCGACGCCGGGCTGGTTGTCGGCCCAGGTCTTGAGTTCGTCACGTGTCTTTCCCGTGTATTTCTCGATGTCGTCGTCGCTTATGGGCCCGCGCTTTTTGTCCTGCTTGTTCTGGTGGATAGACTGTGAGGAGCCCATGATGGGGTTCTGACTTATTGTGGTTCTCTCGGTCTGGAGTCAGTGATATGATGATAATGCTGTAGATGAAGCTGATCTCGGCTGAGGAGCAAACATGAGGAAGGCTTTACTTATGCCCTCGATGATAACGGCAGCCTGGAATACGTTGTTGGCTCAGCCGCAACGCCCGGTCAGATTGGTGTAGACGTCAGCTCGGCTTTACCACTTCCGTGAGTCACCCTCAGAAGTGTCACGAGACATCGTCAAATGCTGCAGTATATTTGAACATGGTAATCTATCCAAAAGCCATGAATGCCGCGTGATGTTGGTGAACGCCATGAAGAAGATGAAAAGGGGATGGAAAGACACATGCTCTCATACGTCAGCTTCAACCATGTGGCCTATTTACAGCAACATCTCTAAGAGAGAGCAATCCTCCCGGTTTACGCATGCTGTGCAAATCCCAAGCTCGGGCCCTGGCCGTTGCTACCTCCTTGAAAGGCAACAAAGTTGCTCTTGAAGAATATATCGCCGTAGATTCCCATCGTGCCGGGGGGGACGGCCTGGATACCGCCGAAGCATTCCGCTGCTGCAATGCCCAGTGTCAGCAGCATGAACTCGAAGATCAAAGGAGAGAGAAGCGGAGATGAAGAAGATACTTACAGCCGTCTTCGATAGGAGCAAAGTTGATCTGGTCGCCGGTAACGCGGGCCATGTTATCACCCACTGCCAGCATCAGGTCCGGCAGCTGCTGGTTACAAGGGATGGTGACGCCTCCTACTTCCTTGTTGTTCTGAGCGCCTTGAACCTGCGAGTAGTACCCCTGAACGATGTTCTTATCGGCGAGGATCAAGGTCGTGCCCGTGTCGGCAATGGCCTGACCTCCCGCCGTAGCCTGTTGAGGCTGACCGTCGCCAACAGCAAACCTCTCGCTCGTAAACTGCCAGAAACCCTGAGAGTTGTTGACGGGCGTGAAGACCATGTCTCCCTGAAACTTGCTACGGTCAATGGTTCCGAACTCGTACGCTCCCGTGGCGTTCCTTCGGAGATCGGCCGTGAAGACGGGCTCTTGAAGAGAAGGCATGACGCTCTCGAAAAACGTCTTTTGCTTCTCCGGCTTCACCGTGTTGATCTTGGAGAAGGCGAGGCCCATCAGTCCGTTGTTCTTGGAATCCTGTAGGAAACTCCCCGTCACGGACGTGGCGAGCTGCACCGCCTGTTCCGCCTGAACGCCTCCGACCTCGACGATGTCCATGCCGACCGTGCCCTGGGCTCCGGAACCGTCGCCGTACGAGATCTTGAACTGAAGTCCCGGAACCTCTTTGAACGTCTGGCTCTGTTGAGGGTTGTAGAGCGTGTGGCTGTCGATGGCCTTTTCCAGCTGTCCCGCTTGTTGGGCCGATTGCTGAGCCGACTGCCCTCCCGTCTGCAGTCCAGGCTGTTGCGGCTGCTGGTTCTTCAACTGGGTGTTGAAAACCCACAGGTCCGAGGAGCCAGTGTCGAAGTCGAGGACAAGTTCTTGGCCGCCAATCTTTACCGGAGCGAGGTATTCCGCGTCGTTCTTCTCGGGAGTTGCCTCTACGCTGCCGTTCTGATCGCCACCTTGCGCCTTTGACTGTGTCTGGTTCCCTGCCTGGGCTTCCGCTGCTGGCTGCTGTGTTGCTGCTGTCTGCTCCGCGGCCGGGTCCTGATCCTGCCTCGGGTGAAGCGAGCGGCGCTGGCCCATTGAAGCTGCAAGGCCAAGCCGGACATCCTGGTCTCCTCCCATGCTGTCACGGCGCTGATGAGCAAGTTGGGACCGCCGCTGGCTCGAGGAAGCTGCAAGGCCGAGCCGGACGTTTTGCTCCCCTCCCATGTCATCACGACGCTGAGGGCCTCGTTGACTGACGCTGCGTTTGCCGACTCTGTTCGCCGCGGCGAGTTGTCTCTTCTTCAACTGTCGTTTCTCGACGGCATTCTTCAGATCCCTCGGAACAGGTATATTATACTTGTTGAATGCCTTGGCCATCTCCTCGACTCCATCTCGTGCTTTCAGCCTGGGACTCGCCACGCGCTTGACGATGAACGAGCGCTTCTGAATACCGGACTTTGAAGAAGGGGCTGCCAGTGCTAACAGGGTAGCGAAGCACAAGGTAAGAGTGAAGTAAAGACTTGAATGCATCGCGAAGCAGAAAACAGGATTAAAGGTTAGAAAGCTGTAGAAAGACGACAAGCAGAAGTAAGGAAAATAAGCCCGAGCACGCCAGGTGAGCGGGCGAAAAGAGAAGAGAAGTGGCGACGATGATTACTATCACCAAGAGAGCAAAGACCAAAGAGACGAAAGAAACAACAAAAGAAAAAGGGAAGAAACTTCAAGAAAAGACGTCGGAACTGCCAAGAGACTCGCTGTTTAAGGCAGATTCAACAGTGCCCTTCCCATTCCCCCCGATAAGGCAAGGAAAATCTTGACAGACAGGGTTGGCGGCGATATAAAAGCCGGTGGTGTGATTCCCGAGGAACTCGAGACAGGAGGAGCTTTAACCAAAACCCATCGTGAGGAAACCTAGTACGTCTGGGACCTGTTCTGGCGTGCCATCAGCAGAGGTGCTTGATTCCCGCCCGGAGGGACGCCAAACCCCGGGCGGGTATAGAGAGCCAGAAGAAGAAAAAGGGGGGGGCAGAGGATCTCGTTGGGGTGTAAAACGGACGTCGCCTTCCAGGTGGTAGCAGCGGCCGAGAAAGTCGGAGGACAGTAACATCGGCTCCGAGGAATGGAGGTTTCATCTACGTTGCCAGTTTCAAGTTGCTCCCCCCCCCCTTTTTTTTTCTCGTCCTCTTCAGCAGTCAGTTGGGAAAAGGAAAAAAAAACCCAACCGTGCACGCTGTTGCCACAGACCGAATTGCTGAAACAACTCCTGCGGAAACCCCGTGTGAGGACGCTAAGCAGATCTTCTTCCTTCGCTTCCACCCCCTTTAGAGCGAACTCCTTTCTACAGACTAAGCCGCGAGAAGAATGGTGGTTGAATATCTGCATCTCGGCCGCGGAGAAAATGTTTCTTGGATCCGGCTGCTAGCGTTGGATCTCTGATGCTGGCTAGCTGGTAAACAAGGCCTCGTGATGGGTTGCATGACTCTATAGCTGGCTAATCATGACTTGTCTAACTAGGTATGCTTCGATTAGAGCTTGTAGCTAATCTATGAGAGAGGGAAAATACACATCTTCCTCGCCTTTTGATATGAGGTACTTGAGTTGATGGAGATGGAAACTCTGGCTAACCAGGTTCAACGTGGAGCGTATATACTCGTCTGCCATATCACCAGTCACGATGCAGGTAGCTTATTGATGTTGAGCCAGGAGACATTAGCAACACCGTGTATTCTATTGACTTTATCGGAGCTCGCGGGAGATCTTGAAGCCCCTTTGTTTCCCTACGTCTCCTCTTCTTATCACTAGATCTTATACCTGTATTGGTATGTATTTTCGGTATAACCAGAGAACTTGAATCAGGTGTGTTGAAACGAGTCTTGAATATCAACAATGCTCTCCCTCTATTCTCATGCGTGCTCTACCTTGCTTTCCACGACTCGTTTGCTTACATGTTGTCACAACTTGCCGCGCCCATATATAGTGCTCTGTGCATACATGCGAGTTAGCACTAGTCAGCGGACTGCTTCAGCTTCAACGGGCATGTCAAAGAGCCAATCTGCCCTCGATATGGTCCGGCGATGTCTGTTCGCCACGAGGCCAGTTTCACCACGGTCCCCCCCTTGATGCATGCACGCTCTCTTCAACCTATGTGCTTACCTACTTACAGTATATAGAGCTTCTTCTAGGCTAGCAAGCAAGCTCATAAACATCATCATCAATTCATACCTAGGAAGATAGGCAGTCAGATTTCATCCATGATCCTCAAGGATTGAAGAGTCGAGGTCAAATCAGCCATCATCTCCTATCAACTTTGTCAGATCTTGTCTCGCAGCCGTTAACAACGAATATTTCAGGTACTTTGAATCCCTGTCCCGCTCTCAACGAATTCCAATCGCGCTTCCTTCGTGGACCTCGTTATCAAGCCCATCAAGTCAGCGCCGGCGAGCCCAGGCCACGACCCGAGGCGCGACAGCAACGGCGAGGGCAACACCAATGTTCCTCCCCGGGCTCCCAGGACCGCAATCGTAAGCCGAACAAACAGCGTACTTGTAAAAGTTCCTCATGACGACGGGCTTGACATAAAACCCGCAGGCGATGACCTGAACGGCGTTCCACAAGAGCACCATGGCCATCTTAGCATTGGCCTCTGTGATCAAGGTCACGCCAGCAATGGAATACGAATCCACCGTCTCGAGAACCAAGAGCATCCACATCATCCAGGTCAACAACGCTTCGGCCGATTGCTGAAGACCAAGCAAGCCGCAGAGGAGGAGGGAAACAGCAGCGGACACGATGAAAAGGGGCGATAAGCCCATAAGAAAATTGGATGCCAGTGACTCGCCCGAAGTGAAGTAACCGTTGCATTTTTCTCGCAAGTGGCGTTTGACGTCTGGCTTGAGGGTAGGGACGTAATATGCGGCAGTGAAGGCAGCAAAAGCGAAGGAAATCAGGGCAAGGACCATCAAGTACTGAGTCCCATCTTGACTCCGGCTCAGGGGCGGCCATGTTGTTCTCACGAAGATTCCCAGCATGACATATAACAAAGACCGAAGGCTGTAGACTGTCCTATTTCTGTTGTTCTTGATGAAGACGCGACGAGTCAAGACGACGATCCGCCGAGCTTGACTTGCCCTTTCCCGTAGCGGTAGCTCTTCGAGATGAATCACGTCGGTCTGAGGTAGCTCAGTGGTTGTCATGGCGTTGAAAAGATCATTGCCACTATCCGGATCTGTCCGAGGTCGGTGCATGTCTTGGACAGACGTTGACATGGACGTGTCTGCGCAGAAGCTGGTGTCGATCTCTCGAACCTCGTTGTTCCTGCGATGCGGAACAGTCATCGTGATGTCCCTGCCAGATGATGTTACGCCAGGTTGAGTTGATGGCCTGTACTCCAGCTGGAGGTTGCTCTTCGACTTCGTCAAGGTTTTCAACGTTTCAATAATAACGATGAGGAGGTGATGCTCCAGGGAAAGGATACATACTATATCTGTAACTCTTTTTATATTTTCCACGATGCACATATAACTACCTGAGACAATATGACCAATCCTTATTACGATATGTATTCGACTCACTCCTCATCTGTTCGTCCAGGCCAGGAAGGCAAAGGAGATGATCCTTTCCTTTTCCTCCAATCACATACACAGACGCGCTCTCCTCGATCGAGATGCTGATAACGGACAAACACCAGGATGCGGAATCCAGTCCACCGAGTCTTCGTCCACTAATCAAAGGGGAAAAAAACAAGAATCCCATTCTAAACTTCATCGGAGAAAACACGTACATGCGCATATGCAGCTTACAGCGGCTTGACGAGGTTGAACGGTCATCTGCTCGCAACACGCGTTTCCGCGACTCGTCCCATTCAGCCAATAGGAGTCGATGGCACAGACCGAGGTTGCAGTCTTTCCACGCCTCGTTGGGCCAAATCATCACCCATGGTTCTTTCACCGGTCAGGGGCCGCCGCGTGAAGTTACGTGGCATGTCTTTTGTCCGTGGCTTGACGTGAAACACAACCTGCTAACATGGGTACGGATAACATATGCATACATGTTTGATGCGGCTTTCGGTGACTGTCATGGCATTGACCTGCATCTTTTGATGGACGATTTTCCTGCCATTACATGGGAGAAGAGTAATAGCCGAGGTTAAGTCCAAGGATGAGGAGTTTCTCTTACAATTGCTTTTACATACATCCGCATACTATCACGAGATCCGGGTTCTGAGGCGACATCTCCATCTGCCCGGTTCTCGTCTCTCGAACCCAAGAGAGAGAACCACATCCTACAAGTTCAACGATAGGGAGTTTCTCTTACAGTTGCCTTTACACACATCCGCATACTATCACGACATACAGGTTCTGAGGCGATAACAGCTCTCTCTGCCCTGTTCTCATCTCTTGAACGCAAAAGAGAGAAATCCACATCCTACAACTGATCCAGAGAGTCACCAAGACTGAACTAGGTACTTATTATTATTGGTATCTTTTACGCGCCCCCCTCTCGGGAAAAGGAGGAGGGCCAGCAAGCTGCTACATACCTCGACTCACTCTCTCTACCGCAAAAGAAAGAAAGAAAGAATAAAACAACTCCCTCTCATCTAGCCAGCATGACGCGCAAGAAGTCGTCAAACTTGCCGGGCGTGCCCAGTCCCGTGATGGCATCCCACCCCTTGGCCGCCGGCCAGCCTTGCTCCTTGCCGCCAAAGATACAGCCCTTGCTGGTGCCACCCATGGTGTCGGAGAGTACGCGGCGGACTTCGGGCGAGTAGAGCCTCGCGTTGAGCCAGCCCAGAGCCCTCTTCCCGCGACGAAGCCTGGCGTCGTTGACCAGGGCGATGATGGCGGCGAAGACGGGCGCGCTGGCGCTGGTGCCGTCCAGGGCCACGGGCACGCCGCCGACGATGGTAGAGAACTGGGTGCCGACGGCGGAGATGTCGGGAAGGGCCCGCATGCCCGGGTTGTAGTAGCCGTGCAGGTAGCCCTTGAGGTGATCCCGGACGTACGTCTCGACGGCCTCCTTCTGCCACGGCGGCTGACGGAACCACTGGGAGAAGCCTCCGGTGCTGAAGTAGGCCCCCTGGGGAACGGCCTGGTTGGTCGTCGCCCCGACCGACGTCACCCACGGGCACGAGCCGGGGAAGGTGGCCATGGTGATGTCCTTTTTGGAGCCGTCGTTGGTACGGCACGACGAGTTGCGACCGCCTCTGGCGCCTCCGTCTCCCGACGCGACGATGATGGAGGTGCCGCGAGCGGTCAGCATACCCATCAGGCCGCACACGCGCTCGGCGTAGGGCCTGGGGACGGAAAGCTCGTCGTCGGCGTACGACATGCTGATGACGTGGGGGACCTTGTCGTCTGGCAGGGACAGCATGTACTGGACCATCTGCAGGTACGGCTCGTTGTCGGAGGACTCCTCGGGGAAAGGCTCTCCCGAGTCGTTGATCTTGACGCCCCGGCCGCCGGTTGAGTAGTAGGTGAGCTGGGTAGGATAGCCGATGGCCATGGCGTACTGCATGTCGAGGTTGGCTTCGGAGCCGGCCTTTGCCGGATCCTGCGAGTTCTGACCGCCGTTGATGTCCCGGACGGTGAAGTTGTAGGAGCCGGGGATGGAACCTTGCATCGTCTTGGCGAGGAAGTCGGCCGTGTCCTTGTAGTTTGCGAACTGGTCGAGGAAGCCGGCGACGGCGAAGCGCGAGGGCGATCGACCGTCGGGGACGGTGTAGTTGATGGAGTACTGATCCAGGATACAGCGAGGACGGATGGCTCGCTGGCATTCGGCCGAGAGGCTTTCGTCGTCCCGCTTCTGCATCAGCGTCGTCATCGGTCGGGTAGCGGCAACGTCGTGCTCGGGCGTCATGAAGTTGGCGATGGGATGAACAAAGGTGATGGCCTTGGAAAGGGCGTCGGGGAGAAAGTACTCGGTCGTCCTGATGACGGGAGGCTGACCTTGAAAGGAGTATCGTTCCATCTTCATACCGAGAAGCTTCTCAGCCTCGCCGACGGTGGTGCGGACGTGAACCCAGTCATCCTCGCATTTCGTCTCCGAGATGCCGCTGCTAGCCAACCAGCGCTCGACCGTCTTGACATCCTCGGCATCGGGCTGCCTCATAGCCCAGGCATCCTCTTGCGAGAGGTGACGGCCTTGAACGATGGCGTCGGAAAGTCCATCGATGTTGGGCTGACGAAGAGCAAACGACATGAGAAGCGGGTTGTTGGCATCAGGTGCCTGCTGTAGCTTCTGCCAACCCTCTGGAATCGTCGACGCCTTTTCGACGGCCGCCATGCAAGAGGCCAGACCGGTGAGGGCCGAAACGGCCACAAGCAGAGGCAGGACCATGGTGAGGTGCTTTTGGCGAACGACTGACTTGACTGCCTACTACCCACCTACCTCAAAGACCTTTCTTCGTCTCTTTGGGGTAGAGGGAGGGGGGGGGGGTAAAAGAGGGAAGAGAGGTGAGGTTCCTGGGAGGGAGAGAGAGGAGGGGGGGGGGGGGGAAGAAGAAAGGGGGGGGGGGGGGAAAAGGGCCCAAAGAAAGGGGGGGCCGGGCCGACATAAAAAGGAGCCAAGGCAGAAGCGAAGGGAGAAGAAGAAGAAGAAGTAGAAACAGAAATAGAAGCAGAAAAAGAAGAAGGCGAGTGCCAGCGCGCGCGCGCCGCGCCGGCTACTGATATGCCATGCGTGCGACGTGAGACGGGGGGTGATAAGACAGGGTCAGATACGGCCACTTGCATACTTGTGTGTGTGTGTGTGTGTTGCGAGTGGGTTGGGGATAAAAGAAAGGAGAGAATGTGTGATGGAGAGAGTGAGAGGCACGGGACGCTTTGATATTGACGTATGTACGGATATGTATTTGTTGTTTCTTTTTTTTTCCTGTTCTGATTAATATTGGTATCTGTACGGAGATTACGTCCATGGAGTCATCTCTCTCTCTTCTCTTTCTCTCTCTCTTCTCTCTCTCTCTATCTCTATCTCTTTGTGTGTGTGTGTGTCCATCTGTCTATATCCCTCTCTCTCTCTCTCTTCAACAGCTACCTTCTCTCCTCTTCACTTACATCCATACTTCCCCCTTCAACTAATCCCCCATACACAACTCCAACAAACACACACACAACTCCTCCCCGTAAAAGAAAGCAATAAAATCCAAGAGCAGAATGAGATCGGCAGGGGAAACAACCACAAAAAAACCCCCCCCCCCCCCCCCCCCCCCCTCTCATGCCCGTTGCCGTCAGCGGTACGACGCGGGAGTTGAGCAGAAAGCTGAGACATGGGACCATCTCGCGGGCCACTGGATGGCATCCCCCGGTCTCTTTGCTGCAGCAAAGAAGAAATCACAGACAAGAAAGAATATTCACGCACCAACGAAAAGAAAAAAACGAGTCACACTTTTCTCTCTCACTCTCTATCCCTCTCTCCCTTGTTGTGCTCTTTTTTTTTTTTTTTCACTCCCCCTCCCTTTTTTATTTCCCTCTCTCATTCTTTCTTTTCCTTTTCTACGTCATAACCTGTTCTTGAGATTCCAGCACATTTTTTTTTTCTTGTATCTTTCTCGCTTGTTGGATGAGGGATCCGTCACATTATTGGGCAAGGAGGGGGCGGGAATTTGAAAATCGTTGGTAGAATCCGTAGATTGCTACTCTATTGCGCCATCGAACGTGGGGAGGGCGGGTGAGAAAGAGAAGAGAAGGGCCTCGTTCCAGACAAAATGGATGAACGCCGTCAGCTGCTAGTTTGGGTGAGTTAGTAGTAGTAGATGATCAGCAGCTAGTATTCCGGGTGCTATCATACGGAGTTAGGCATGTATGTACGGATTATATGCATGCTTGATCGGTGGGAAAAGAAGAAAAGAAACAATCAAGGGAGTCGTGAGGTAATAATAGCAAACATGGTTACGGATAGATGTCGAATGGAGAGATACAGGGGTTCGTGATGGAGAAAGGAGATGAAGAAACGGTGACCTTTTTTACGGAGTATCCGTCTGTAAAAGAGACGGATAAAAAAGAATCAAGTTGCATCAAGGCTCAACGGATGAGAAGACGTTTTAGAAGTCCGGATCTTGCCGGCCGGGTGCTCTCACTCTCACTCTCACTCTCACCCTTCACCCTCACTCTCCCTACCTTTACCTACCTACCTACCTCTCTCCCTCCCCCACATCATACATGACATGACATGACATGAACAAGAACAAGAACAAGCTTGGCTTTCCCGCACGGCAAGTTTAAAAAAATTCCCAAGCGTTTCAGATACGATCATCTCAGCCCCAAACTTCAAATCCAACGTTGAGCAACCTACTTCATCTCGTCTCTCGCAAACGAACGTAAGCCGAATCTTGTGTAATCGTAAAGGAAGAGAGAGGGGGGGGAGGGTTGGGTAACGGTTACTACCGTATCACATGAAAGGGGGGGGGGAAGGAAACGCCGTCACATTCATCAGCAATCGTTGATGACCTTGGGGGCTTACACTTACATATGATACTATCATACTACATACATACAACGTACTACTGCAATGAGAGTAAAGGAAGCTGCAGAAAGGACAGCAAAGAAGCAGAAAAGAATGCCACCTTCTTATCTACCTACCTACCTACCTACTAATCTAGGTACCTAGCCATCTTCCCTCTGACGAGATAGAAACTGACACATTTCTACACCCCATCCTCTCCTCTCATTCAGTCGTCACACTTCCTCTCATCCCCATCACACCCACATCATGTCTCTCTAGTAGTCCTCCGTATCCGCATGTAAGCACACGCACCCACACAAGCAACCGAGACAAATCCAACAATCCAAGTTGCCCAGCAAAGAAAGATAAACAAAAAAAAAAAAAAAAAAAAATCAGGTCCGAAACTCATGTCGCGGATTGTGACGGGAGCTTAAAAAACCCATCCTAGGTGGTCGTCGTAGCTGATCAGCTCCAAGACAAAGGAAGATGGCAGCTGAGAAGCTTCCCCAAAAAAAAGGCCATCATCACATCCTCCTCCTCTCCCTCCTCAGCCCGTTACCGAGTCGTTTCCCCCCCCCCTGAGAAGAAAAGAAAGAAGGTGTCTTGAATCGTCCAAGGCAGATACGTGATATTTCTCAACGCCCCCCTTTTTCTCCTCTCTCCTTCATCACTGTCCCGTATCAAGTGGCGCGTCTCTTCACATCTCTCTCATCCTGTAACATCGATGCCCTCTTTAAAGCCTGGCTTAGTTATCCGTACATAGATGATCGTATCCCTACGTGACTCTACAGACTAACATCTTCATCATTCCAAACTCCCGCGTCAAAAGGGAAGCTGCGTCAGAAAAGCAATGATTACCTTGTTCCCTTCCCTTCCCTTCCCTTCCCCTCCTCTCCCTTCCCCTTTTCCCCATCATACACAACACGATAAGACGCGAGCTCCGTCCAGGCTGGGATTCCATCGCGTCACCAAACCGACGCCAAACCGTTCGTTCCATCATCTTCCCATCACCCAACACAACAAAGCTGAACATGTGCCGTTACGACCAAGACTTTTTTCTTCCGGCCAACTAGACGACTCAAGCTACAAGTCATCTAGATAGATCTTGTCCTTCTACTATGACGTTCTACGCCTCATGATCAGAATAGAAATGCAGTGTCACGAATCACAAACGCCGGTGGCAAAAAAAAAAGGGGATAGCCACCAGCCAAGGTCTGACATCTGATAATCACGAGCAGCCCTATGCCGACAGAGATCAATCACACGCTCAACCCAAACCCTGCCCTCATCAACCTCAACCTCTCCCTCTCCCTCCCTCCCCTTTCCCATCAATGAATATCATCAATATCCGCAACCCTTCCAAATGCCATTTCATCCGTGGGTAAAAAAAAGGGGGAAAGGGGGAAAACACGATAGACGGCCAGATTTCCAGCTTTAAGCTAAAGAAAACCACCTTCAAAAGAAAGAACAAGACAGACAAACAGACAGAATGAAAAACCGCTGATGCCTACTCCGACAAAGAGAGCCAGTGCTGTCTGTCATGCTTCAAAGACGAACGCTGCGACCAATTCTTCCCTTTCTTTTCCATTTCCACTTCAAACCACACATGCGAAGAGTCACAAAGCTCCCCCATGCTATCCCATTCATTCTGTGAGTGGGTTTGAGAAAAATGCAACAACAAATTCGCCGAGAAACCATGCCATCTAGTGATTTTTCTTGTTGGTCTTTGAAATTAGCAGTTGGTAGAAGAAGGATGAAATTGTGAAAGGAAACAAAAAAAAATGGCGAGGCTGCATGCGATGGATGTTTTCTCCTTCTTCTGTCTTCGCCGGGCAAAAAAAAGGGTCATCGTCAAATTCATCAAGAGGCGTGTGGAGGGAAAAGAGGGGGGAGAAGATGAGGAAGAAAACCGCTCTCAACATGTCAAAGATTGGCCGGAAACGCCCAGAATTCCCCCCCCCCCCCCCCCCCCCCCCCCCCCCCCCCCCCCGACCCGCCCCCCCCCCGCCCCCCGC
>PDHQ01000710.1:0-10561 GCA_003339415.1 Ophiocordyceps camponoti-saundersi (nom. inval.)
GTACCTATACCTAGAAGCTATTAGCTAATATAATATATATATATATATATATTTATATATATTGCCTAGTAAGTAGGTAATATTAAGAGAGGTGCTCTATCTTACTAATAACTCTATTACGGTAATATAATATATAGCTTTAGTAGCACTCTTAAATTAAACCGTTAAGCTATATAAACGGGCTAACTAGTCTTAAGCCGTAGCCGGTCGAGGCATAGACTATAGGGTAGTTAAACTATAGGAGTAATCTAATTAGGTAGCTAATAAAGAAAAGCGTCGTGATCCTAGGTTTTTATTAGTTAACGGAAGAAAGCACGTAAGTAAGTACTAAAGTCTATCTAAAGTAATAAAGCTATAAAGAGGGTATATAGAATTAAAGGTTAAGGATAGAAATATTAGAAAAATAGCAGAGGAGGTATCTAGGGGTAAGAAAACGTGACTTTTAGATATTAGCAAAGGAATAAAGGCGGCGCAGATTAGTAATTCGAAGCGTAAACGTATAAATTTAGGAGATTCGTCGCGCTGCGTGAAAAAATCCTCTCTCGTTAACTTAACTTTATTTATTATCGTTATAGAGGCGTAGAATCTTCGTTTTTTTTTCTTCGCGATTAGGATTCTCGTATTCTTCTACGTACCGAGGGTTATCGAGATTTATCGCGCCGCCTAAAAAAATCGTCCCTTCGCTAACTTCTTTCTATTTATCGTAAGAAACGGCTAGAATCTTCGTTTTTTTCTAGCGCTCGCCCTTTATATATCTTACGTTATCTTAAGGGTCGTCGTTATATCTATATTATAAGATATCTTTATCGGAGACTCGTAGGGTTATCGATTTTCCCGGATCCCTATTTAGGCCGATTAGAAAGCGTATCCGGAATAGCAATCTTTACTATACGTTATAAACGGTATCGGGGAATTCTAATAAGATACTTAAGTAGTATATTACTAACGTAAGTATTTTAAGCTATAGTTTAGGGAAAAGCGATAAATAATAAGATAAAATAGGACGACGAGGAGAGGGTTATAGCTAAAAAGTCGAAAAGAGCCGTGACTATTTGCCTAGCTCTTAATAACCCGGATATTACGGATTAGAGATAAATCGCTCGCCTTCTTAGGATATCTAACTAGATATAAGGGATTATAATAGCTAGTCGTAAAAACGTAGTTAATCTATGCGGGGAATATAAGGATAAGAGCGTGCCCCGGCTATTCTATAAATATATTAAGGTTGCCGGGGCCTTTAGAGATCGATATGCTAATTATATCGTTATAAGAAATCCATGCTATAAGAGCGTGTCGGAGTCCTCCGGTTCCTTAGAAGGGAACGGTTTCGATATCTATTCGGAGGCTTAGAGGCACTAGACGCGTCCCGGCAGGATATATAATAAATAGCTAAGGTTATAACGGCGCGCAGGGAGGGGTATAGAAAATAAATATTAATAGAATATAGTAATAAAGGAAGTTACTAAAAATAAAGAGTCTTAAATAGTAAAGGCATACTATAATAGCTCTTATAAGGAGACTATTATTATAATAAGGTAACGAAGAAGTAAAATATATATATATAAGTGTGATAATAAGGAGGCTAAGCTTAGGCTACGTAGCTACGGGGGAAGAAGAAGGGGCCTGCTAGCTAGGTTATATAAGTGCCTGCTAGGTAGCTGCTTATATATATACTATCTATAAGTATTTATCGGGTATGCCGGATAGCGCGGATAGAAGGAATACTAAGATATAGACTCGATAGATAAATAGAACTATATTCCGTCTACCTACCTAAGTTAGGCTAATCCCTAGTATATATACTTTTTAGGTATAGGTATCTCGGTATAAGGCCGGCGCACCTAAAATAAGAGGGGAAATATAGGAATAGAGGTACTAGGAATAGGGGTCGATATATAAAGGAGAATCGTCTAACCCTCCGGAGGCATATAGTCTAACCCTCGTAGTAAACTATACTTCTATATATCGTATATACGCCCTTAGTACCCTCTCTACTACCCCTAATATATACCCTCCGGGGATAGGGAAAACTAGACCCGGAAAAGGAGAAACTATTAGTGCTAAAAAAGAGGCAGAAAGCCGAGGAAAAAATACTAAAGCCGTAAGAGAGAGGGAAGAAAAATAATATAATACTAAAAAAAAAACTCGAAAAATCGAATAGCAGGTATATACCGGCAGTATATACTACCGGTGTAATAATCTAGTAAGCTTATTAGTTAGACTATTAGTGCTAGGTCCGCTAGTCTCGAAAGCTAATTAGTTAGTTTAGGTTAAATATAAGAAGGTACCGAAGTATATTCTAAATAGGTAGTTTAGAGAGTTATTATATAGATTCTTTTAGCGTAAATAGAGAATAGTAGAAAAATATAGGAAAAGCGTTTAGAAGGAAAAAATCGTAACTTTAAAAGTTAGAGAAGGAATAAAAGCGTAAGAAATTAGTAATTTAAAGTATAAATATATAAAAATTAGGATATTCGTCGTGCCGCGTAGGGAATCCTCTCTCGTTAAGTTTACTTTATTTACCGTTATAGAGACGTTAAAGTCTTCGTTTCCTTTCTCGCGGTAGCGATTTATATTTTCTTCTAAATCCCGCGAGGTATCGAGATTCGTCGTATAGCCCGAAAAACACTCCCGTCGTTAACTTTACTCTATTTATCGTAAGAAGAGGGTAAAATCTTCGGTTTTCCGTTCTCGCGGCCGCCCTTTAAGTATTCTTCTATATCCTAAGGGTTATCCTTTCCTCGAGATTATAAGATATCCGCGTGGCAGACTCCCGCGGACGTAGATTTCCTAGGATCGCCGTTTAGGAGGATTAAGAAAACCGTTAGGGAGGAGAAGATCTTCTATAGCCTAGAAACGATATCGGCAGACTCTACTACGAGGCTTAAGTATCGTGCGACGAATATAAGTCTATTAAATAGTCGTTCGGGGAAAGCGAGAGATACTAAGAAAAAATAGGATAGCGAGGAGAGGGTAATAGCCTTACCTACGAAGAGGAACTTAAGTATTACTATGCCTCTTAATAACCGGAATAATACGGACGAGAGACGTATCGCTAGCATTCTTAGGATACCTAACTAGATATAGGGGATTATAGTAGCTAGTTATAGAGAGGTAGTTAGACGATGCTACGGATATAATAATAAAAGCGTGCACTAAGCGTTCGTAAACTATATTAGGGTCGCGGGGGAGTTTAGGGATTAATATATTAATTATATTATTATAGGAACTCTATATATTAGGAACGAGGGTAAATCGCCGGATTACCTAGAAAGAACTATTTAAACGTCGAATAGGGGCTTAGAGCAGCTAGCCGCGTTCCGGCGGGATATATTATAAGTGCCTAAGGTTATAAGGTAGCGAAAGGGGGAGTATGCTAAAGGAATATAGATAGTAGGTTATAATAAGAAAAGTGCCTAAAGGGGAATCTTTTAAGAATCTTAAAAGTATACTATCTATAGGTATTAAATAAGCTAGGTAAGGACGCGTTTTATTGCTAAATTACCGCGCACGATGCTTTTAGATCGCGTCGTAAGGTACGTGCTAAAAATCTCTCTAAGAGTTTAGCTCTTTATATACTAAGTCTCTAGGTAAGTAGAGGAGATAGTTAGGGTGTTAAGATAATATTTCGAGTATCGTTATTTAGCGTTTTAATCGGTATATAGAAGCTATACGTTCGACTAGTAAGGAGGCTTATTATACGGTCGGCAGGACTCGGTTATATTTATTAGCTTATCCGACTATTTAGTAAAGCGCGTTTCCTTTCGACTACGGGCGCGCTATATCTTTGCCTTTATAAGGAGTTATATTCGGTATTAGAAGACGAGGCGTTATAAACCTATCTATCGACGGCGATTATTATAGGTCCTTTATCGCTTATTATATAGCGGTCTAGAGGGGAATCTGTTATACGACTTACCTTATAAGTATCCCTCTTACTTAGTTAGCGCTGCTAGCCCTCTTTAAGGGCCTAGTCTAGCGATATAAACCTAGCAGAGTCATTATCCTAATTATAGTATTAGGAATATTAACACCTTTATTAGTGCTGCCGTTACCTTATAATAAAATCGTAGCGATAGTATATACCTTAATCGTCGTTATCGTATAAGTATAATATACCTAGAAAGTATCACGTATACGTAAATTAGAAGGTACTTCCTTTATAGCTTAAAAGTAAATGTTAGTCTTATAAGTAATAACTAAAAATCCTAAAGAGGAAACGATCGCTATAAAGTAGTTTAGGGTATATAGCTAAGCGGTAAGATTATAGCGTTATTATTTATACTCGCTACTTATAAAGACTACACCGTTCTCTACTACATTTTTAGATAAGACTTAAGATACTATATTATTTCTATATATTTCTACTCGTAGTATTCTATTAACGCGCGGGTATTATAATCCTAGGTTTTAATTAGTCGGTGGAGAAGAGCACGTAGGTAAGTAGCGAAGTCTATCTAAAGTAATATAGCTATAAAGACGGTATATAGAATCGAGCGTAAAAGATAAGAATACTCGCAAAATAGTAGAGGAGGTGTCTAGAGGGAAGAGATCGTAACTTATAGATATAGTAGGGGAATAAACACGTAACGACTTAGTAATCGAAGCCGTATATATATAAAATATAGAAATTAGTCGTGCGGCGTAGAAAAAAATCCTCTCTCCGTTAAGTTTACTCTATTTATTATTAGAAACGGGTAGTATTTAGTGTTTTTTCCCTCGCGCACGCTTTTTAAGTATTTTACGATTTCTCGAGGGTTATTATTATATCGAGATTACGAAATATCGTCGTCCGAGACTTATATAGCGGTAAACTTCCTAGGATCCCCGTTCGGGTAGATTACGAAGAGCGTGTATAATAGGAAGCTTCACTATACGCTAGGAACGATATCGGCAAATTCCGCCGAGAAACTTAAGTGCTATACGATAAACGTAAGTCTAGGAGAAATTCGTTTCGGAAAAGCGGGAAATAATAAGGTAAAATAGGACTAGGAGAGCTAAGTAGTAGCTATGCCGCCGAAAAGAAATATAACTCTTACGGTAGTTATTAATAACCCGAATAATACGGATTAGATATATATTACTTACCTCTTTAGGTAGTGCGACTAGATATAAGGTATTATAGTAGCTAGTCGTAGGGAGGTAGTTAATCGATACCGCTATTATCGTAATAATAAGGTGCCCCGGGCGTTTTATAACTATATTATTATATACGGGGCGTTTAGGAACCGATATACTAATTATATCGTTATAGGGAATTCCTATAATAGGAGCGGGTCTTCCGAATTATTAGACGGAACTGTGGCGAACTTTATTAAGACGGCTAGAGCTAATAGGCATATCCTAGGATAGAGTATAGTACGTCGCTAAAGTTATAAGGTAACGTAAGTAAGAGTATAGAAAGGAAATATAAATAGCGAATAATAGTATAAAGAATCGCTAAAGGGGAATTATCTAAGAGTTATAGGGGCGTATTATTTAAGCGTCTTAAGATAAAGATACCTTTATATATCGGGCGCTTAGAGTACCTTGCTTATTAATCGCGCCCGCCTCCGGAAATATAACTACGAGGTTAAGATAGGTAACCTAAACGTTTAGCTTCTCGCTCTCTTCCCGCACGCTAATAGTCTTAATCGCACGCCCCGCTACCTCGCGCGCTTTAGGCAGCTCGCTTACGTATATCCGGAAAGATATATACGCGATAGATAGCGCTAATAACTAAGCCTAGCCGAGGAGCAGCCGCTCGTAGTCGCTCGCCGTTTACGGGGCGTGCGCGTTGAGCGTAATTATCCTATAAACCTTAACCGAAGCCTTCTTCTTCTTTTTCGTTACGCTAGCCGTTTACCGCTAGAGCTAGGCTCCTTATCGGAGCTAGGTTTAGAGTAAGATAAGTAAAGCGGGTAGGTAGCCTATAAGATTTTCTTAGGCGCCCTAAGACCGCTGCCGCTAATTTAAAGTTCGGCGTTATTCTACTCTCCTTCTATATTGCTTATATTCTCCGTCGCTTAGTCGTCGCTTTTTTATAACTTTAAGATAACGTTATCTATATCCGTATCGCTATCGATAAGAGCAGCACCTCCGTTATCCTTATCCGAGTATAGATAAGCTATATCGCTATCTTTATCTTAAAAAGCGACTAGTTAAGGCTAAGGCTAAACTTCCGCTTCTACGCGTTAACGTTAAGTATTTTATATTTAACGATATCCCGCGCTTTATATAATTTAGTCGCGTCCTTAACCGGATTATTAGCCGTCTAATTACTACGATATAGGCCGCTAATATTAGCCGAGTTATTAATAACGATAAATACGCTATACTTTTTAACCTTACGGACGTTGCCGGCTACGAGGTAACCGTTACTAGACTTAATAGTTACGCGCTATAAGTATCCGCTACTATTACTTATAAGATATATATTAGCGTATAATTATAGAATATAGTATAATAAAGGGAAGGCTAGCTTTAGAGTTTTATAATAGTAGTACCTAGACTACTTCTTTAAGTAAACTATTTCGCTTAGCTTTTTTAGACGCTAGCTTTTTATTAGAAGAAGGAGATAATTTATTTTTTAACGATTTTTTAATACGGATAGTCGGAATATCTTCGACCTTAATACTTAGGAGCGTAACGTTATAAAGGCAACCTAACTAATTATTAGTTATTTTAAAAGGCGGAAGGGGCTAGTTTTTAAATAGAGCTTATAGTTAGTAGGTATATAATATAAAGAGGAAGGGAGATAAGGAGAATAAGAAATATAGCTTATAGATATAGGTTTAGATTATTTTTTAACCTTAGTATTTATCGTCTTTATATCGGGTTTAGTATTATTCTCTTTAGGCTTAATATCGGTTTTAGAGTTTCTTTTATAGTATTTAGCTTTTATTTTAATATTTAGATATACGGAATAGAAAGGTTAATAAAGTAACGACTTATTAAATATAGTTAGGTTTTATAAGACTATGCCGTTATCGTAGTTATACGTCTTTAGAGAACGGCGACGGGGATAAGAAGGCGCTATAAGGAGAAAGTCGGAAAATTTAGTAAAGAATTTTTTAGGGGGTATAGGAATACTTAGTTAGTTAATATAATATAAATATTATAGTAGCTATATTTACTAAACGTTATTACGGAAAGGAGACGTTAAGTAAATAATAGTATTAGCATTATAAATAAAGATTCTAGGCTACGGAGAAGGAGGGAAAAGAGAAAAACCGTAGTAGGCGAAATCCTAATAAAATAGTTAAGGGCACGTGCTAGTAAAGGCTAGGGGGCAGGTGGAAATCCTAGTAGGGATAGGATAGTGATTCTTAGTTTCTATTAGTATTATTCTAAGTAATTTTACGATAAGGTAGATAACTAATATAATATTTAGGTATTTACGTACTAAACCCGCCTCACGGACTTAGATATTAATAAGAGGGACGGGGGAAATAGGAATAGGCACGGGAGCGAGGCGCTTCGCTACGTATTCTAGCGAAACGAAGACTATAAGGGAAACGGGCATCTACTCCCGTATTATAACGGGTATAGGCACGGGGAGCAGTATAATTAACCTAAACCTAACTACTAATAGTAAAAGATACTTCTACGTTCCGTCCTACTCGTAAAGCTTTTAGGACTATTAAGGGAAATTATAATAGTCCTAGGCTTTTCCCGAAACCGAGTAGTATAATTAGGAGGGAGTATATATCTAAAGTCGTTAAACGCCCCCGAGTTTCGGTATTCGGCTATCCTACCGGGGTAAGTAGCTAGAAGGGTTTATAAGAGGCCTTGCCGCTAGGTTAAAAAGTTCGAGCGGTATTCCGTAAGGCAGTTAATCCTTTACCACGAGTCCTATTAGCCTCTAGGTAGGGGGAAAGGTTTAACTAGTCTTAGAGATAAAGGATCTGCGAATATAGTTAGATTATTATAGCACGTAATTCCTATAGTATATTTATAGTAGTCGAAGTTGCTAAAGGAGAGGCTATAGTTATAGTCTAGTTTATACCGGGATCCGGGTCTAATTAGTAGTAATATATCTCTAATATAGGTCTTATTAATAGCCGAAGAGTCTAGCTATAAGCTTTAAATATACGTGGTAGGGGAGGATCGTATTATAAAATAAAGTCTTTTACGTCGTATACGGGCACGTAAGAGTATATACGTATATAAGGAGAAAGGATAAAGAAAAAGAAAAACTTATAGGTAAAATCGTAGTAAAATATATACATAAGGGGATATACTAGTAAAGATACGAGGGGATTATAAGATCGTAGTAAGGATAAATCGTAATTCCTAGTTATTTCGCTAAGTATTATTTATATTTAATTTTACTTTATAAGAAGGTATATCGAGTTTTACGGGAAGTAAGCGTATATAGCCGAGTAAGCGGCTTATGCCGGATATTATAGGGAGTATAGGCCCGATAATAGTATACGGCTAACGTTAGTAAAGTACGTAAGACCGCGAGTAAGAAGGTTCGAGGGGTTTATTTTTAGAAATATTTATTAAAAAATGCGATTATATACCTAGGCGGGAGTATAACTAAAGTCTATATAGGAAAGAATAACGAATTAAAAGTATATTTAAATATATATATTAAAGAAAAGAAAGGAAGGATATATTACGCGTTTAGCGAGTATAGGGTAGGAGAAGTAAGTAAAGATAAGTATTATTTATTTATAATAGCTTATAAAGGCGAGCGCCGGTAAGCCTAGTTAGAGTTTAATTTAGCACGTACGGGGCAGGTTAGACCTATCGTCGACGTTATCCTTATATACTCTTATTTTCTAAGAGCTGTAATTTAATTCTTCTACTAAATTATCTAACTTTTCTTTTTTCTATTATATATATACGTAGGGAAAAAAAATGTAAAAGGCTATAAAGAGATAACTTTAGTATAGTAAGGGAACTGACGGATTAAGAAAGAAATAATAACTGCGTTAAAGGAGGAGGGCGGTTATGCTTATTTTAACCTAAAATAATAATCTATATAGAATAAGGGGGGGGTCGTGCTAAATAGTGCTAGTAGCCGTACGAGTTATATCTTTAATAGCAGGGCGTTAAGAATACCGAAATATACGTTATAAAACCCTATATAATTTCTTTAATATTTTTTTTTATAGGTATAAATACGGAAATATATATATATATTATAGATAGATACTTTAGCGGCGGTGGCAGAGACGATAAAGAAAGATATGCGTTAGCCTTACCTAGGGTAGAACGAAGGGCATAGAAACGGTTAAATTAAATAGTTCCGGAACCCTTTTTTTCCCTTTAGAGTTTATAATAATAGGAATATAAAAGGCGGTTAAGATAGGATAGGAATTATTATAATACTAGATATATAGTATAGATTAGTTTCCGTCGAGGGAGGAAGGAATTAACTAATAATTAGTCCTTAACCTTGTCTTTATAGCTGTCCTAAAAGTCGTAAATCGTAAGTCAAGTCTTAAAGAGAACTTATAGTAAAATTTTACTAAACGGAATTATAACTTTATTTTAAATACTAGAATTTAATATTATGAATTACTAATTTATGCACTTCTTTTATAATTTTCTGTTTTCGGTAAAATAGTTCCCTCCTTCTTTTCCCTTATTCCTCTTATCTTTATATAGAAATCCGACTTCTTATCGCTTTCTCTATAGAGAATTACTATCTAACTTATCCCTAAAAAGCTAGAGATCACCCCTTATGTTATCTAAAGGCTATAGTTAAATAAGAAGTTACGCCCCTAAGGTATCTACTATACTCGCTAGGGGTGTCCTTTTTCCCGCGCCAAACTATAGTATTAGATTCCGGGATTATTATAGTATTATCTTAGGTTAGTTATTATAAGCCGATATATATATATATATATATATATTAGAGTTTAGTTTATTATAAAGGAGGAAAGGAGTAAGCGCGTTAGCAAAGGAAGAATATATAGGGAGCAAGCGCAGAGTTATATAAGGGGGGGGGAGTTCTTAGATAACGGTAGTTTTTAGAGATAAGAGTAAGGCTCTAGCTATAGTCGATTTTGCGAGGTAGAAGTTATCTAGTAGAGGGTAGTTCGACGGCGGTAATAGTAATACCTAAAAAAGGCAGGCGCTATACGAATATAAAATACTAATAGAGGCTTACGCTAAGATAGATTAAATAGTCGTCGGTACTTTTTTGTCTCCTAATACCCTATATAGATAAGGGTAATAAAAGGCGCTTAAGATAGGATAGCGGTTATTATAAAGTATATAGTGCTATTTAGTTTCCCTCGAGAAAGGAAGAATTAAGCTAGTTATTAGCCCTAAAGCTTATCTTTATAGTGTTCCTAAAAGTTATATATTATAAGTCGAGTATTAGAGAGGGCTTATAGGTAAAACTCTACTAAACGGAATTAGAGATTTGCTTCGAACCTTAGACTTTTATATAGCGAGTAAGTAAGTTAACCGTTATTATAAAGTTTTAAAAGTTTAGTTAGATAGTTCCTATACCTTTATCTCTCCCCTTCCTATCTTTATATAGAAAATAAATATATTATCGCTTTTATAATAGAGGATGCTAATAGAGCTTATTACCGTATACGGTATAGCTATATATCCT
>PDHQ01000711.1:0-10556 GCA_003339415.1 Ophiocordyceps camponoti-saundersi (nom. inval.)
CTTACTTTAGTAAGTAGTAGAAATATATTTCTATTTTCTTTTAGAATTTATTTAAAATAGATAATAAATAGCTAAAATTATAAAAAAAAAACCTAATATAGCTAAAGCTATAAGAAATCTTATATCTATTTCCTTACTTTTTTCCCTCTTTTCCCTAGTTTTTTCTTTAAGTTAACGAAAAAGAGCTTTTTATACCTACCCCTCTTTATAAGTAATACTAATATGCGCTTATGCGTATAATCTACTAGTGGTCGTATATGCTAGGCTAGCTACTAGATATAGTATATAAGAAAGGGAGACGGGCTAGCTACCGATTATAAGATTATAAAATAGCTACTATAAAAGGTATAAGTATAAGTAAGAGTTTTTTAAGAATTAAAATAATAACTATAAAAGAATATAAATTACTACTTAAAGGAATACTAAGCTAATTATATAGCTAAAAGCTTAAGGAAAATTTCCTAGTATAATCTTAAAAGTATTTATTTAAGGGGATTTTACGGTAATTTCCGAGTATATTAGTAAAATAGAGATTTCCTAGTGCGCGGTAATTTCCTAACGTATAGGGATTTCCTAGTAAAATCCGGAGATTTATAGAGGTATATTTTAATACTAAATCTTACTAGAAATCTTAGTAAAATCTTAAGAGTTATTATAGAGAAATCTTAAGAGGAAATCTTAATAATTTCCTAAGCGTAAAGGTAATAAAATTTCTAAGGGAAATCTAAGTAAAATCCTAAGTTAGGAAATCCTAGGGAAATATTATAAGAGGTTAGGCGATTTATAGGGGTATTATTATACGTCCCGTATTAACTCCCTAGGCCGGAAAAGAATTCTAATAGCTTTATTAACTCCCTATTTTACTTTAGAAATTATTATTATACTCGAAAGTTTTTCTATATTAACTCTAATAACTATATCTATTTATAAATTAAGAAATATTATCGGGGATCTACGTATAGAGAACTAAATTAATCTATATAAGGTAAGAAAGAAATAAAAAAATAAGATAAGAATAATAAAGGAGAATTATAATATATATTAAATATATATAGAAGAATATACGTTACGGTAAAGGGTATCGTAATACTAAGAAAGAAAAATAGGAATAATAGGGACGTAACGTAATATATAAACTAAAGGAATAGAATAAAGGAAAATATCTTATTATCTTTATTATATAAACTAGCGTTTATAATAATATAAGAGTAAATACGGATAATCTTACTATAATTAGCGTAAGCGATATAATTTATAATTTTAAGTATAGTATACTTTGCGAAGATAGAGGCGTTTAAGATATTATAAATAATAATAAGGTTAACTATATTATAGATAGTTATACTTATCCTTAGGTATATATCGTAAGTAGTTTATAGTAAATAAGCTTTATATAGCTATCTTATTACGGCCGATATTCTTTCTCTATTTATAGCGTATAAAGTATAAGATAAATAATATATAACTAGTACTATATCGTAAAAATATTAAAAAATAATACTAAAAGTATATTAATTTACGGGGTTCTTACCTAAGCTTAGTAAATATAATAATCGTTACTTATTAATAGTTAAATAACTTAAAGATTTATTACTTATTAATAGTAGAATAGATATAAAAACCGTTATATATTAATAGTTAAACGGTATAACGCGTGCTTTCCGAGCAAAGCGTATTATTAATTTTTACTATAGTTCGTGCTAGCGCTATATAGAGAGCTAAGGAGTACCTTAGTTTATCGATATATTAACGAAAAGGTTAGCGTTAATAGGTTTAATAGTTATAATATATTTAATATTATTAGAGGGTTCGATTAGTTAGCCCGTCTAACTATATAGCTTTTTCGTAATATTATCGGGAGCTATCTTAACTAAATTTAAGATATTAAAAACTAGAATATTATTAAAATTTAGGGTTATTTTATTTCCGATAATATCGCTCTAAGCTAATAAAAATATATAATTAATAGTAATAGCTAGTAATAACGTAATAATATTTTCGCTAAGTAGATATATCTATTCTCTTATATAAACGTGCGAGTCTTAACGGTTCCTCTCGTAAAACTCTAAAATTTTTCCTAAATTATTAAGCGCGGATTTCTTATTAATAAATATAATAACCTTATTAATATTAATTAATATATTCTTAAAAGCGGGAGTATTAAGTAAAATAAATATAAAAATAAGAAAATCGATAACCTATTTATTACTAATACTAAATATTTTTACTATATAACTTAAGCTAAAGAAAGTATTATATTTAGTAAAGTACTTATTAAAGTAAATCGCTTAGATTAGAGCGATATTTATATCTTAGAATACTAAAGCTTACTTATCGTAGTATATTACGAAAAAAATAAGCGAGTATTTAATAACCTAAACTAAACTATTATAATAAGTTACTAAGAAATTATTATTAGCCTCCTTAATATTTTTAGCTTTTAGAATTTCTTAAAATTAAATAGTAGTTTTAGAAATAGTTACGGGAGTAATAAGTTACTAAGAGGCGGAATAAGTTTATCTATTAGGGGTTCTAAAAACGCTTTATTAAGTAGGAGGAGGAGGAGTAATAGATCGCCTTACTAAGGATTTCCTAAAAATAGGAGTAGCTCCCTTAACCTTAATCTCCTTTTCTATAGCCGCTAATACTATTTATTCTATCTTACTAAAGTAGTTAGTATATAAGATAATAGCTAGGATCCTCTTAATCTTCTCTAATTTTTTAGAGTTTTAGTAAACTTACCCGCTAACTAGGCCCTTAATATAATCTTTTATAATTTCTAATAGCGCGTACGCGCTATAATAATTCTTTCTAGGTTATTTAGATTACGGAAAGATATTTCCTTTAATATCGGTAAGGGAGTATAGAAGCGTAAGATAGGTATAGCTTTTTATTAGGGCGGCTAGTATTTTAGAAGTAAAGCTAGCGGTAGAAGAAGATATTACGGTAGTTTATTAAGTAAAATATTTAAGCGCTATAATTTTAGAAACTTTAAGTAAAGAGTTATTAAAGCTAAAATATTTATTATCTAAGAGTAATTTCGATAATTTAGTTTTATTTTTCGGATAAACTATTAGTTTAGGGGTAATATATAGTCGATATTAGAAATTTAATACTAAAGGTAAATTATAAGGTTTTTTAAAGCTTAGATATAAACTTTAGATCCTAATTAGAGATAATTTATTTTAAGAGTCCTTAGTTATAATAAGTAAGCTTATAGTATAGCTACTAAGCTTATTCTTTAGTAATAAAATAATCGTATCTAAGGGTTAAAATATATATTTTCGAGAACTTATCGGTAATAGTAAAAAAGGTATTATAAAACTTTCCTTTAAATTTAGACTAAGGTAAGTTTTCCGAAAAAACTAAAAGGAGTCCGGTAATAAAGTTTATTATAATTATATAAAAAGAAATTACTAAGGAACGGATAGGAATTATTTCCCTAAAAAGAGGCTATTTATTAATCTAATTATATTTATAAGTATCGTATTTATTTACGAAATTATTAATTTTCTTTTTTAGTTAGGAAATAATAAAACTAAAAGAAAATTTAGCTTATATATATTTTTAATTAGTATAAAATTTATAAAAATAATACTTAGAAATAATTTCTTTAATATAATTTTCGGGAATATAAAGTTATTATTAATTATCGATATCTTTAAGATATAATAAGCTATTTACTTAGATAAAAGGGAGTCCTTCCTAAAAGTTTTCGTTTCCGAGTTACTCTAAGATTTCGGACTATTATATATCGAGGAGATATCTTTTAGAAATCTTACGTTAGAAGGCGTTATTAAGAATAGCTTTTAAGGAAATAAGTATATAGTCTTAGTTAATATAATCCTCTTAGATATTCTTAAGTTCTCCTTATCCTTTTTCTAAGATTACCTTTAAGAGGAGGCGTAAGAAAGAGTTTACGAGAACGTTAAAAATACTTAAAATATATCGGACTTTAAAAAGGTATTAACTTAGAAACTAAAAAACGAAAGTAAGGTAATTATTACTCCTTATACTAATAGTAAAAAGAGAGGTTTATTTTATAATTATTAAAATCGTAGTATAATCCGTAAAAATTACGATTTTTAGTTTTTAGGTTCTAATTAAATAAGTTTAAAGTTTATAATAAGCTTATATTAAGTAGGAGATTTTAAGTTTAGTTAGCTAATATCTAATTTTAGCTAGTTTAAGGGTATAATTAAGATAATAAATAAATTTAATAAATTACTAAAGTGGAGCTAAAGATAGTTTTTAAGATTCCTTATTATCGATATAGAAAAAATAAGCTATAAAACTATTTTCCTAAAAAGTATTAATTTATAAAAAAAGTTAATAATTAGGAAAAAACTAACTAAGAGTAATATTATTATAAAGGGTATTAATAATATTATTAAAATAGTTAGTTTTTTCCTTTATTAGGATAATTTTAGATTAGGAGGTAAAGGTATTTCTTTTCGGTTTAATAATAGGTATTTTATTTTCCTATTTTTCTTAGAATATTATTATTTTATATTTCTAAAAAGGGTTAATTCGTTATATAAAATAGGGAATAAGATATCTTATTTATCTAACTAATCTAATTTATTACTTAAGATATTATAAGGTATTAGGGAACTTAATATCTTATAAGGCTTTTACCTAAAATTAAGTATTTATTAATATAAATCTATTAATATAATACCTTAATATTTCTATAAATAAGTAATAAAGGAATAATTTAGGAGCGGAGAAAAAAAGATTTATACTAATAAAAAAATTAAATATAATAAATAAATACTTAACGTAATTTTTTAAAAAGTTAGAGAAGATTACTATATTATCGATATATTTAATAATATATATTTTATATAGTTAGAGAATATAATTAATAAATCTTTATATATAAGTAAGCGAATTTTTATACCTTATAAAAGCGATTATAGCTTTCTCTAATCTACGGTAAGAAGTAATTATAAACCGCTTTTAGTAATCTAGATAAATAAGAAACTAATAAAAAAAGCTTTAAGTATTAATAGTAGAAATAACCTTTTTACCCGCTAATTTATAAATTATATCTTAAGGGAGAGGTATTAAATATATATTAGGAATAGCTACGCTATTTAAAGCTTATAAGTTATTAACGATATATAGTTTACCTTTTCTCTAAATAATAAAATAAAGGCTAGCGAAAAGTAAAGCTTTAAGCGCTTATTCTATTTTACTTTATAAATATATATCGTTATACTTTTTATTAAGGAAATCCTAATTAAGTTTATTTAGTAAATAGGGATATAAACTAAGTTTCTTCTTATACTAATTATCGATAAGGGGAATTTTTAAATATCGCTTAAGGGGTAAATTAATTAGTTTAGTATCTTCTTAAAGTTTTAGAAAGGAATCGTAAAAATATTTTACCTTTCTAGATAATTAAGAATCTAATATATAGATTTTAATACCGTATTCTCTTTTAATTTCTAGAATATTAAGTATCTTAGAGATACTTAACTAATAAGGTTAACTTAAATTTAAGATATTAATAAAAGGTAAGTTAGTATTAGTTTTGTTAGATAATATTATTTAGTCTAAAAAAGAATCTAGTATTAAATATTTATCGAGGTTATCCGAGGAGTTTTTCTTAGTAATTTATTAAAAAATTATAAAAGAAAATTAATTATTAAGATTTAATATAATACTAACTTTTTCTTTTTATTTAAATAAGATTAGTTTATTACTTAAGTTAAAAATAATTAAATAGAAATAATTATAAATAATAAAACTTAAGAGGAAATAAAAATTAGGGAAAAAGATAAGGTTACGATTTTTAGGAGGATCTCTAATTAATATTAGAATTATACTTATTAAAAGAGGAGGGATTATTATTATTAAAGCGGCTATTATATATTTACGAATAGCTAGTCCTTTATAAGTAAAATAGTATTCGATACGTATTCCTCCGTAAAATTAAATCTAAAGCTTTTATTAAAAGTTAAGAATATTAATTCTATAAGGGATTAAGAATCCTTATCTTAATAAAACTCTAGTAAAAAGATACTTAATAACTTAAGCGCTAGCTTTAAACTTACTAATATAAAACTTACTATTAATTTTACTAACGATATATAAAGTAAAAATAGCTTAACTATAAGTTAAGGCTAATTTAATATTATTTAAGCTATAAACTATTATTAGATTATAGTTAATATTATTAAACTTATTAAGTAAGTTTTTCCTAATAAGGGATTTATTTACTTTAATATTAATATATATTTCTATAGCGTTAGATAGTTCGTTTTTACTAAATATTAAAATCTTCGTATAAGAAAAATAGGAAACTTATTTTAGAGGAAAATTAGTTATTTAAGGAGTAGCTTTAATAATAAGAAGGTTTTTAGGAAGGAGGTCTCTAATAATATTAAGAGGTTTTATTTTATATTTCTTAGGATCTAAAATAAGATAATATAAGTTATTAGCTAATTACTTATCTTTTTTAGCTTTAGATAATTTAAATAAGTTAGTTTTATTATCTAGATTATATTTAAAGATATTAAAGATTATATTATATATCTTAAAAAAGATTATAAAAACTCCGTTAGTATTAGGATCTTATTCGGTAAGTTTATAAGTAAGATTAATAAGGATAAGATTACTTTTTAAGCCTTTTTTATTTTTCTTTAGGAAAGGCTATTTAGTTTTTATTTTAAACTTAATATTCTTATCGAAAGGTTTCTAGGTATTATCCGTTAGCTTTTTAGGGAAATTATTTAGTTTACGATCTAGTTAGCGGTTTAGATTTTACGAGGATTTCTCCTTAAAATTATTTACTTTACGATTACGTTAAAATAACTTACCTAAAGCTATATACTAAGTAGCGTTATTTTATAGATTACCCTAAATTCCTCTAATTAGCTTAGTTTAGAGGTTCGGAATAAGTTATTTATATTTATATACTTAGTTATCTAAGGTATCTTCGCTAATTAGCTATCGGAAAGTTTCTTAAAGTAAGATATTAAATTAAAAGAAGATAATTATTAGTATAGATTATTTAGAATAAAGAGCTATTTAAGCTATTCTCTTTATTTTAAATATTTATAATCGGAAGTCCTTTCTAGTAAGTATATCTTAAAATATAAAGCTTTATTTTTATATAGTAAGAGTAATAATATTAAGTTAAATAGTAAACTTTTTCTAAAAAGCTTTTACCTATTTTTAGATTCCTAAACTAAGAAAAGTTAATTTTAATCTAATCTAAAGGTTTAGATCTCCAGAATACTATTCTATAATATAACCCCGAAAAAAAAAGGGAATAAGTTATATAAGTTTATTTACGTAATCCTCGCTTTAGGTAATAACCTATTTTAAAGCGTTTATAAATTAATTAATATTTTAGTAAATAATAATTTAATTAGTTTCTTTAATTTAATTAAAGGTAATATTAAAAATATTAGTAAGCTTAAACTATCCGATATTTTTAGCTTATAACTTAACTTATTATTTAAATAATTTTTACGATTTTAATTAATTATATAATCGTAAATTATTATTTAAGTTAATATATTTAAAGTAATTTAGGTTTTAAGGTACGATATTATAAAAGTAAAGTATATTATTAACTATCTATATTATTTTTTCTTTTTCCGCGGAAAGTAAAAAAAGTTTTCTAGAATTAAATAATATTATAAGAGGATCTAGAAAATACTACCTAGTTAAGGTATTCTTCCTTAAAGTAAACGGTTCTCTTTTTAGAGAGGATTCTTATAGCGTAGAGGTTTTCTTACTTTTATCTTAAGAGGAGGTTTCCTCCTTACCTTCTTCTTAAAAGGGGACTCCGGTATTTTCCTTACCTTTTACTAGTAAAGTAAGCTACTTACCTTTTCCTTCGGTATTATTTATAATTCGAAAATATTCTTAAACGAGGGGTAGCTAGTTTTCTAAAGGAATTCTAAGTAAGTAAGGGATACCGTTAGATATATATTTTAGTTAATTTACTTATTTAAATAATTAATTATAGTTTATTATAATATTTAGATTAGTTAGAAAAAGTTCGATTATAGCTAGTAACTTAGTTTTTTAGGGATTATCCTAATATAATAAGTATTTTTAAACTAGCCTTATTTCCCTATATTATAATAGAGGAAATTTACTTTTAAAAAAGTAAAGTTTCTTTATTATTTTATAAGTATTAAAAATATAAGCTTCTTCTTTCCTAGCTATAATTTCTTCCTCGATTACTTTAAAAAATTTAAGGGTAAAGAAATAGTATATAGCTAGGGTTAAGTAATAAATATAATAAAGCTTTTTTCTAAGCTAAAAATCTACGCTTATAAAATTTTATTAGTAAAAAACGTTTTAGGTCCGATTTACTACCTTAATAGCTAAAGATTTATAAGTTAGTAAAATATAAAATTACTACTAGTTAATATACGCTTATATATATAATTTACTAATAGTTATATATACTAAGCTAGCTATTAGATATAATATATAAGAAAGGGAGATAAGCTAGCTATTAATCGTAAGATTATAAAATAGCTACTATAAAAAATATAAGTATAAGTAAGAGTTTTTTAAAAATTAAAATAATAACTATAAAAGAATCTAAATTACTACTTAAAGGAATACTAAGCTAATTATATAGCTAGGAGCTTAAGGAAGATTTCCTAATATAATCTTAAAAGTATTTACTTAAGGGGATTTTACGGTAATTTCCGAGTATATTAGTAAAATAGAGATTTCCTAGTATACGGTAATTTCCTAACGTATAAGGATTTCCTAGTAAAATCCGGAGATTTCTAGAGGTATATTTTAATACTAGATCTTACTAGAAATCTTAGTAAAATCCTAAGAGTTATTATAGAGAAATCCTAAGAGGAAATCCTAGTAATTTCCTAAGCGTAAAGGTAATAAAGTTTCTAAGGGAAATCTAAGTAAAATCCTAAGTTAGGAAATCCTAAGGAAATATTATAAGAGGTTAGGCGATTTATAGGGGTGTTATTACACGTCCCGTATTAAATACGAGGTTTTAAGTAAACCTTTAAACTTTACTACTAAAAAATATTCTAAAAATATAAAGAAAGTATATTTACGAAAAGTAAGTTTACGACCGGATACGCAGCGTAAGGCGCTTTTCTAAGCTAATTACTAAGTACCCTTACCTTTTTTCCTTATATTTAGAAAAATTTTTAAAATTTTAAGTTTTTTTCTTTAACTTTATAGTTATATACTATTACCTATATATATTATAACTTTAATCTACTTTATAATATTCTATAAATAAGCTATAAAGATAAAAAGGGTATCTTTAAAAAGCTTTTTTCCCGAAGAATATAATAGACCTAACCGCTTTTAGCCTAGTCCCCCTAATTGCTCTTAAAATATCCAACTTTAACTATACGCCTTTAATTACCTCTTAAGGAGAGCCTTTTTAAGTAACCTCGGCTAATTTTAACAGCTACGATAGCGATATAGCTATCGAATTAGACAGTATCGAGTTTTCGGATTAGGGACTTTCTTAGGAACCTTTAGGCTTTTCGAAAAAAGGAAAAGAAAAGGAAGAAGCCTATATTACTCGATATAATACGGAAAAGTTTAAATTAAACTTAGATAAGATTTCGAAGATCTACATTTTAAAGTATAGTTTATTTACCCGATAGCTTCTTCCGATCGAGGAAAATAAAGAACGAAAAGTGAAAGCTATTTATACTATATTAGTATTTTTTTCTTATTTTTTTCTTATTTTTTTCTTATTTTTTTCTTATTTTTTTCTTATTTTTTTCTTATTTTTTTCTTATTTTTTTATTATAAAAAGGCCTTATTAATTAATTTTTTAAATAAATAGCTATTCGGCGGAGTTTATTTTTCCAGTTTATAAGTTTCAGGCCTCTAATTTAGCCCGGCATTATAAGCTTAAATACGAAATAATTGCTTATAATAAAAAATCTAAAAAAAACTTAAAAAGAAGTAAGTTTTTAACCTTTTTATTATATTTTACTAATTTAATTATAGAATAACCTTTTAAAAAAAATTCGCAAAATTTTTTCGAAAAACGAGCTAAGTTAAACTTAGCTTTTAATACTAATTTAGCTTAGAATTTAGTTATAAATTTTCTTTTAATAACTAATATTTCCTTTTTAGTAATTTACTCTAAGCCTTTTAATAAGCTTCTTACTTATTATAATTAGTAAGTTATTTTTCTTTTATTTAACTTATTAATTAACTTTTTTCTAGGGGGCATAAGCTTATTTATTACGCTAAGCTAAAAGATTACTTAAAAACTTACTTTAACGAGGCTCTTTTAATATTAAATAATAACTTAATAAGCTACTCTTCTAAAAGTGGCTTTTATAGCCTTATTTTCGATATCTAAACCTCGACCTCTTAAGATACTTATTTAAGCTTAATTATAGCTTATATCTCTCCGGACTTTAAGCTTAATTATAAGCTTTTAGGTACATTATTTATTTATTTATTTATTTATTTATTTATTTATTTATTTATTTATTTATTTATTTATTTATTTATTTATTTATTTATTTATTTATTTATTTATTTATTTATTTATTTATTTATTTATTTATTTA
>PDHQ01000712.1:0-10521 GCA_003339415.1 Ophiocordyceps camponoti-saundersi (nom. inval.)
AAGTAATATAATCTTTAAGTATTATTAATATATAACTATTATATACTTATAATAAATTCTTAAAATACCTATTTTATTTCTATTAATATTTTTATAATAATTATAAAAAAATAGGTAAAATTATAAAGAAAGTAATTTTAAGCTATAATAAGATTTATCTATTTTTTAAAATTATTTTATATTATTATATAATTTATTAACGTTTTTTTCTTCTTAATATTTTTTAAAAATATATTTTAAAAAAGTATTATTTTTAACTTTTTATTAAAAAAGAAGTAAAATAGCTAAAAATATAAAAAAAATACTATTTAGAAGCGCCTTTTACTAAGCTTTTTTTAAAAATAAAAAAAAAATAATTAACGCTAGTAACTAATTTTTTAGTCTTTAGTTAGTTACTAACTAACTAAAGACTAAAACTAACGGACTAAAATTAGTTACTATAAAGACTTTAGTTAGTTAGGACTAAATTTAAACCTTAAAAATAGGGACTTTAGTCAGTTAGTCCTAACTAACTAAAAAAAGACTAAAAAGTCACTAACTAATTTTAAACCTTATATAAGTACTAGCATATATATATAGGCACCGGCATATATATAGGCACTAGTATATATATAAGCACCGGCATATATATATTAGGCATAGGTATACACAGGCACCGGCACACATATATAAGCACTAGTATATATATATAAGGTATAAGCATATATATACCGGGCACCGGCATATATAGGCACTAGCACACATATATAAGTACTAGCATATATAAGCACTAGCATATATATAGGCACCGGCATACACAGGCACCAGCACATATATATAGGCACCGGTATATATAAGTATAAGCATATATAAGCACCGGCATATACTCTAAGCACTAGTATATATAAGCACCAGCATATATAGGCACCGGTATATATAAGCACTAGTATATATAAGCACCGGCATATATATAAGCACTAGTATATATATAAGCACTAATATATATAAGTATTAGTATATATATAAGTACTAATATATATAAGCACTAGCGCGTACTCTAAGCACTAATATATATAGGCACTAATATATATAAGCACTAGTATATATATACCGGGCATAAGTATATATAAGTATAAGTATATATAAGCACTAGTATATACTCTAGGCACTAGCATATATATATAGGCACCGGCATATATAGGTACTAGTATATATATAAGCACTAGTATATATAAGCACTAGTATATATATAGGCACTAGTATATATATAGGCACTAGCATATATATAAGCACCGGCATATATATATAAGCACTAGTATATATAAGTATAAGTATATATAAGTATAGGCATATATAGGTACTAGTATATATAAGTAGCGGCATATATATATAAGCACTAGCATATATAAGCACTAATATATATATAAGTACTAGTATATATATAAGCACCGGCATATATATATAAGTACTAGTATATACTCTAAGCACTAGTATATATAGGCACTAGTATATATAGGCACTAGTATATATAAATATAAGTATATATATAAATATTAGTATATATAAGCACCGGTATATATAGGTAGCGGTATATATATATAAGTACTAGTATATATATATAAGTATTAGGTAGCGTAAGTTAATTTTATAAAAATTATATATAAAAAGTAATTAATTTCTAATATATTTTACTACTAAGCTATACTTATAAGAGTACGCTTAAATTTAGCTTATAAAACTTATAAGGGGGGGTTATAAATCCCCCCTTTAGCGGGTATATAGCGGCGGGCATAGCGGTAAGAGATAATTATAAGAGATAACTATAGTAGGTATAGCGGCGAGAGATAACTATAAGAGATAGCTACGGTAAGTATAGTAGCGGGCACGGCGGCGAGAGATAACTATAAGAGATAGCTATAGCGGGCATAATAGCGAGTATAGCGGTAAGAGATAATTATAAAAGATAATTACAGCAAGTATAGCGGCGGGAGATAACTATAAGAAATAGCTATAGCGGGCATATAGTAGCGAGAAATAATTATAAGAGATAGCTATAGTAAGTATAGCAGCGGGCATAGCGGCGAGAGATAATTATAAGAGATAGCTATAGCGGGTATAGCGGTAAGCACGGCGGCGAGAGATAACTATTATAGTAGGCATATAGTAGCGAGAGATAATTATAAGAAATAACTATAGCGGGTATATAGTAGCGGGAGATAACTATAAGAGATAGCTATAGCGGGCATATAGCGGCGAGAGATAATTATAAAAAATAGCTATAGTAAGCACGGCGGCGGGTATAATAGCGAGAGATAACTATTATAGCGAGCATATAGTAGTAAGAGATAACTATAAGAGATAATTATAGCGAGTATATAATAATAAGAGATAACTATAAGAGATAGCTATAGTAAGTATAATAGCGGGCATAGCGGCGAGAGATAATTATAAGAGATAGTTATAGCGGGCATAGCGGCGAGAGATAACTATAAGAGATAGCTATAGCGGGCATAGCGGCGGGAGACAACTGTAAAAAATAGCTATAGCGGGCATAGCGGCGGGCATAGCGGCGAGAAATAACTATAAGAGATAGCTATAATAGGTATAGCGGCGAGAGATAACTACTATAGCGGGCATATAGCGGCGAGAGATAACTATAAGAAATAGCTATAACGGGCATAGTAGCGAGTATAGCAGCGAGAGATAACTGCTATAGCAGGCACATAGCAGCGAGAGATAATTATAAGAGATAACTATAGCGAGCATATAGCGGCGGGAAATAACTATAAGAGATAGCTATAGCGGGCATAGCGGCGAGAGATAACTATAAGAGATAGCTATAGCGGGTATAGTAGCGGGTATAGCGGCGAGAGATAACTATAAAAGATAGCTATAGCAAGTATAGTAATAGGAGATAATTATAAGAGATAGCTATAGCGGGCATATAATAATAGAAAATATAGTAAGCTTAAGATTATGCTTAAAAGTATCGAAAATTTAAAAAATTATAAGTAAGAGAGGTATTAAGAGAGGTATTAACTTACTTAATATTTTAAAAAAGTAAGTATATCTTATAAACTACGCCCTTAATAATAGCGAGAAAATATCCGCTACTTTCCCCCTAACTATCCCCCTTTATTTTTTTTAGCTATTAGCCCCTCTTTCTCCTATTAAGCTTTTAGTATAAGCGGTAGCTATTTTTTAAGGGGCGGGAATAATAGCGGCCCTTATTACTAAGAAGCTTATTATAGCCTTATCTCCCTTACTATTAAAAGTCTTGCCGCCGCCTCTCGTAGCTTAAGCTATAAGATTAGTATTAAATATAGTATTATCCCTAACTACTTTTTTACCGCCTAGGGGATTATAATCTCTAAGCTTAAAGTATATTTATAAAAAGTATAATATCTAATACCGCGGATTATATAATTATAATATAGTGAGAGTAAGTCCTTTATATTTATTATTAATCTCTTAAAAGTATAGTTTTAGCTAAAAATACTCCTTATTATAAAAATAAAGAGAAATCGCTTACTAAGAGTAATAAAGCTATCGTAAAATTTCTAAATATTATTTCTAAATCTTTTATAATTTTTTATATTTTTAGTAAGGGCGTAAATAAGTATAATTAAGGGTAATTAGGGATAATTAATATATATAAGGGGAAGGAAAAGACGTAATAAGTATAATTTATAGCTATAAATATTAAGAAAAATAATAAAAAGCTTCCTTATACTTTATCTTATTAATAAGAGGGAAATAAAAGAAAAAAGAGATACCTTAAAGAAAGTAAATAACTATATATATTATAATTTTTACTTACTATTTTCGCCTTAAAAATTTAAGATAATAAGTAGTAATAATATTTTATAATATATAGTTATTTTTATAGTATAAAGAGGCGGGAAGTAAGTTAATTAATCTTTAAGGGAAAAAAATCTAGCAGCTCCCTAGTAATCTAAGGTAAGTATAAGGGGGCACTAATATATATAAATATCGGTATATATATAAGTAGCAGTATATATATAAGTAGCGGTATATATATAGGTACGGGTATATATATAAGTACCGGTATATATAAGTTTTAATATATACTTTAGGTACTAATATATATATAAGTACTAATATATATATAAGCACTAATATATATATATAGGTATATATAAGCACCGGCATATACTCCGGGCACTAGTATATATATACCGGGTATAAGTATATATAAGTATAAGTATATATAAGCACCGGCATATACTTTAAGTACCGGCATATATATATAAGCACCGGCATATATAAGCACTAGTATATATATAAGCACTAGTATATATAAGCACCGGCACACATATATAAGCACTAGCATATATAAGTATAAGTATATATAGGCACCGGCATATACTCCGGGCACCGGCACATATAGGCACTAGTATATATAGGTAACAGCATATACTCCGGGCACCGGCACACATATATAGGCACCGGCATATATATATAAGCACTACTAGTGCTTATATTAGTTAGTCTTTAGTTAGTCAGGACTAACTAAAAAAAGTCCGGACTAAAAATACATACCTTTTAGTTAGTCTTTAGTTAGTTACCTTAAAGACTTTAGTTAGTCCTTAAATATAGGGACTAACTAACTAAAGACTAAAAACTAAAAGGACTAAATTTTTAGTTAGCTTACGTAAGCTATTTTAATCTGAAAAAATACTAATAAATAGCGCGATAAAAATACTATATAGAAATTAAGTTTTTTTTTTATTTAGATTATTATTAAGCGAGGAAAACATTCTTAAACTTTATATATTAATAAGAGAAATAAAACTTAGTAATAATAATAATAACTTAATAAATAATAATATAATAAAGAATAAAAGTATAATATAGCTTAAAAAAAGCTTAAATATAAGTTAAATATACTTAATTATTAAAAATCTTTAGCTTTATAAAATTATTAATATATAAAGAGTTAATATTAATAAAAAATTATATTATTAGCTAGAAAAACTTATATAATAATAAGTAAAATAAACTAGCTATAATAGAAGACTTATAAGCTTTAATAGTCTTCTTCTAAAGCTTTATTTTCCTTTTCTTTAATTTCCTAGAAATTATTTAATATTAAATTCTAGTTTTTAAGTAGAATTAACTACTTTATAGTTTCCGGTTTAAAGTTATTCCTCGATAACGTAATTATATTACCTAATATAGAAAATATAGCCTTAATTAAGGCTAATATAGCCTGAATAGCTAAAAATTTTTAGGCTAAAATAGTTAGAGTAGGGAAGTAAAAAGTATTATTTTTCTAATATAAAAGCGGGTTACTCTAAGAAATAATTAGTAAATAAATAGTAGATAAAGAGAAAAAATTAGTAAAAAATATTATAACTATACCTTAGAAGGTAAATAAGCTTCTAAAAGGTATTATGTTAATTCTTCGTTAGTTTCTGCTTTTTTAGACTTTAAACTAAAGTTAAACTCTTCCGAAGTAGACGTTCTAGAACTTCCTAAGTTTCTTTCTTTATTTTCTATAGTTTTATAGCTAAAAATAATTAGTAAAAATTATAAGAAAAAATATAATCTTACTTATAAGTTAAATTCCTCTTAAAAAAGATATAAGATATCTTTTTTTATAGCTAAATAGTAATAAAGAAAGCCGTCTTTTTTAAAATAAATATCCTTATACCGTGGGTCTAGGATAATAGCGAATAAATAAGGCCGGAAAGTAAATAAGTCACTTTTTTTAAGTTATTTCGGAAAGTACTTCTTAAGCTTTTTTAAGCCCTCTATTATATAAGCTTAAAAAGTACTAAAATAAGAAGACTAGAAAGTAGTTAGTAAGTATTTTAAAAAATAAAAGAAAGAAAAATACCTAGCTTTTTTCGAAGCTAGAAAATTCATTATATAGTTTAGTAAGCCGATTAAAAATCTAATAAATAAATAATAATCCTTCCGAGCTTATTTTATAGAAGTGCCCTTATAAATAAATAGAAAGGGTTAAAAAAATGTTAAAAATAGCTTTAAAATCTTTTAAAGCTTCCTATTCCTTATTAGAAGGAAATATTTTTTTATACTCTTTATAATCTATTAATTTAGAAACCTATTCTAAGGCAGAATAGAATTCTAACGCTCTTTTAAGTATAAAAAACGTAGAATTCTACCTTATAGCGTTATCTATTTAATTAATTAGTAGTTAAATAAATAAATAATAAATAAATAAACTTACCGATAATAACCTTTATTTTTTTAGATTATTTTATATTTCCCCTAGATTTTTACTGCTATAAACCGTCTTGAAAAAGCTATTTAGGCTCTATATTATACTTAATAATAAGTAAAATACGTCGAAGTTAGTTAAAAAGCGCTATAAAAATAAATAATTAGTAAAAAATTATAAAAAAAATAAATAACTTACTATTATACTTTTATAAAGTAGTATTTTTATCTAAAAGTTACTTTTCTAAGTTAGAATTATTTAAAAAGGCCTTAAAAATATCCTAGGCTATTAAATTAATAATATATACTAGGTAGCGAATTTAGCTTATAAATTTTTTATAAAAAAGGTCGTTATAAGCTAAGGAATAAGCCTTTAGAAAGGTTTTATTATTCGTAGTATTATCGTAAGTAATACTAAAATAATATTATTAGTAAATAAATAAATAAATAAAAGAATTATTAGTATACTTATTAATAAACTTTAAAGTAATAGTAAGGTAAGCTTTAAGGTAGGAAAGAATTTTAGTATAAATATAATTTCTAGTATACTATTCTAAAAGCTTTTTAAAAGCTAAAAATTATTAGTTTATATAAATAAATAAATAAGTAAATAACTTACCTATAAGCTTATAATATAGCTTAAAGTTTAGGGAAATATAAGCTATAATTAAGCCTAAATAGGTATTTAAGTAGCTAAAGTCTAAATATTAAAAATAAAGCTATAAAAGCTACTTTTAGAAGAGTAACTTATAAAGCTATTATTTAACTTTAAAAGGGCTTCGTTAAAGTAATCTTTTAAATAATCCTTTAACTTAGCGTAATAGATAGGCTAGTAGTCCCTAGAAAAAGTTAATTAAAAATTTAAATAAAGGAAAAATAACTTACTAATTATAATAAGTAAGAAGCTTATTAAAAAGCTCTGAGTAAATTATAGAAAAAGAAATATTCGTTATTAAAAGAAAATTAATAACTAAATTCTAAGCTAAATTAGTATTAAAAGCTAAGTTTAACTTAGCCTGTTTTTCGAAGAAATTTTGCGGATTTTTTTTAATAGGTTATTCTAATATAAAATTAGTAAATTAATAATAAAAAAGCTAAAAACTTACTTTTTTTTAAGTTTTTTTTAGAATTTTTATTATAAGCGATTATTTCGTACTTATTCTTATAATACTAAGATAAATTCGAAGCTTAAAACTTATAGATTAGAAAAATAAACTCCTACGAATAGCTATTAATTAAAAAAATTAATAAATAACGCTTTTTTATAATAAAAAAATAAGGAAAAAATAAGAAAAAAAATACTAATATAGTATAAATAGCTTTTAATTTTCGTTCTTTATTTTCCTTAATCGAAAGAAGCTATCGGGTAAATAAGCTATACCGTAAAATATAGATTTTCGAATTCTTATCTAGCTCTAATTTAAATTCCTTTATATTATATCGAGAAATAGCTATTTTTTACTTTTCTTTTCCTTTTTTCGAAAGGCCCGGAAGTTCCTAAAAAGAGCTTAAAAACTCCTAAAAAGGTCCCTAATCCGAAAACTCGATACTATCTAATTCGATAGCTATATCGCTATTATAGCTGTTAAAATTAGCTAAGGTTACTTAAGAAGGCTCTCCCTAGGAGGTAATTAAAAGCGTATAGTTAAAGTCGGATATTTTAAGAGGAATTAGTAGGACTAGGCTAAAAGCGGTTAGGTGTATTATATTCTTTAGGAAAAAAGCTTCTTAAAGATACCCTTTTTATCTTTATAGCTTATTTAGAAAGAGTTATAAAGCTATTAGAAATTTAATTATATATAAGTTATAATATATAACTATAAAGTTAAAGAAAAAAACTTAAAACTTTAAAAATTTTCCTAAATATAAGTAAAATAGGTAAGGGTACTTAGTAATACGCTAGAAAAAGCGCCTTACGCTACGTATCTAGTCGTAAACCTACTTTTCTAAGATATACCTTCCTTATATTTTTAGAATAATTTTTAGTAGTAAGGTTTAAAAGTCTACTTTAAACTTCGTATTACTTATAAAGAGGGGTAAGTATAAAAAGCTCTCTTACGTTAACTTTAAGAAAAAACAAGGGAAAAGCGGTAAAAATAAAAATAAAAATATTATAAGATTCCTTATAGCTTATTCTATATACTATATTTTTTTTAGAATTTTAGCTATTTATTTCCCATTTTAAATAAATTCTTAAAGGAAATAGAGATATATTTTTATAGCTTACTAAAGTACGTTCCGCGTAGCTACTACGGGGTAAAGTATTTTTAAAAGCTTTACTATTTTAAAAAAAAGATATAGGGTAGGTATAAAAGTAAAAAAAAAATATCTTATAATAAAAAAGCTTTAAAGTATTTATAATTAATTTTAATTTTAATTTTTTTCTTATTAAAAGCTTATTTATAAAATAAAGTTATAATATTAAATAATATATATAATTTTATTTTTACTTAAAAGTATTTTTTAAATAACTAATTAGAGAGATTAAAATTATATAAAAAATACTAAAAAATAATAAATTATAAGTTAACTTATATAAATTTTTTATTATAAAAAGTACTTTATTATAAGTAAAATACTAAAAGTTTATAATTTTTAAAAAAAAGTTAATAAATAGAATATATTTTTAAATTACCTAATTATTTTTTTAAGAATTTCAAAAAAATATACTTATAATAATTATAAGATTTAAACTATAATAATAATTATTTTAAGATTTTAAAAAGAGAAATAAGCATTTTTTTTAAAAATAAACTATAATATAATAATATTTAATTATAAGTAGTTTCTTTATACGCTAAGATACGCTATTTAAATATAAGCTTTTTATTATATTTAGGTTCTTCGTTATAAGAAGGTTTACTAAGTTATTCTACTAATTTTCTAGCTTTATAATAAGCTTTTTCTTATACTTTTAATTTTTTTTTCTGCTTTTTTTCTTCCTTTTTACTTATTTTTCGAAGAAAAAGGTAAGATCGAATAGCTTATTATATTTTAATTCGCTTAATACTCTTTAAAGTCTAATAGAAAGCTAGAATAATTAGTATTTTTACTTAAATAGCTTTTTTAGGTAGCTTACCTTAAGAAAAAGGTAGGAAACTAGAAATAGCTTTTTAATATACTAAGGTAATAATCTCTATTTTAAGAGATATTAGAGAAGCTAGGCTTAAAGCGGTTAGTACTATTAAAATCTTTAAGGAAAGAGCTTCTTTAAGATACCTTTTTTATTTTTATCGCGTTAAAATTAAGAGTAGAAAAGGAATTTAAAGTTAAGGTTATATTATAGAACTACTAAGTTATTAAAGAAAAGGGGAGACTTTGAAAATTTTTCTAAATATAGGGAAAGTAAGTAAGGGCACTTAGTAATACGCTAGGAAAAGCGCCTTACGCTATATATCCGGTCGTAAACTTACTTTTCTAAGATATACCTTCCTTATATTTTTAGAATAATTTTTAGTAGTAAGGTTTAAAGATCTACTTTAAACCTTATATTACTTATAAAAAGGGGTAAGTATAAAGAGCTCTTTTACGTTAACTTTAAGAAAAAACTAGGGAAAAGCGGTAAAAATAAAGGAAAAATTATTATAAGATTCCTTATAGCTTATTCTATATATTATATTTTTTTTAGAATTTTAGCTATTTATTACCTATTTTAAATTAATTCTAAAAGGAAATAGAGATATATTTCTATAGCTTACTAAAATATATTCTACGTAGCTACCGCGGGGTAAAATACTCTTCTTAACTTAAAGATTTTAAAAAAGTAATATAAGGTAAGATAAAATAAGGATTAAAAATAGGAAAAACTTTATTTTAGCTTTTAAAGCTTACTTATATTTTTTATAATATTTATTTTTAAATTAATACTATATTATTTAAATTAAAAAGATAATTATAGAAAGTAGCTACTTATTCTTTTAATTTTATATATTTTATAAATAAGATATAAGTAGATATAAAAAAATAAAAAAAATAAAAAAATATATCTATACTCTTAAGCTATAAGCTATAATTTTCTTATAATTATAAAGCTATTATTAGCTATTTTTTTAAATCTTTTATTTAAATAAAAAAAGTCTTAAAAAATTAATAGTAAAAAAAAATAAATTAATAGTTATAATTTTAAGAAAAAAATCTTATAAGAAAGCTAAGAAAATTTATTACTTTAAAAGATTTAATTTATCTTTTTAACGCTAATATTAAAAAAGTTATCTTTAGAAAAAATAAAAATTTTATCCGTATTTAAGTTTACTATATTAAAAAAAAACTTTATAAGGAAAAAAGAGTAAAAAATAGAAAATAATTTATAACTAAGGCTATAGTAAGCTTACTAAG
>PDHQ01000713.1:0-10509 GCA_003339415.1 Ophiocordyceps camponoti-saundersi (nom. inval.)
TATTTATTTACTAATTATTTCTTAGAGTAACCCGCTTTTATATTGGAAAAATAATGCTTTTCGCTTCCCTACTCTAACTATTTTAGCCCGAAAATTTTTAGCTATTCCGGCTATATTAGCCTTAATTGAGGCTATATTTTCCATATCGGGTAATATAATTACGTTATCGAGGAATAACCTTAAACCGGAAACTGTGGAGCAGTTAATTCTGCTTAAAAACTAGAATTTAATATTAAATAATTTCTAGGAAATTACAGAAGAGGAAAATAAAGCTTTAGAAGAAGACGATTAAAGCTTATAAGTCTTCTATTATAGCTAGTTTTTTTTACTTATTATTATATAAGTTTTTCTAGCTAATAATATAATTTTTTATTAATATTAACTCTTTATATATTAATAATTTTATAAAGCTAAAGATTTTTAATAATTAAGTATATTTAACTTATATTTAAGCTTTTTTTAAGCTATATTATACTTTTATTCTTTATTATATTATTATTTATTAAGTTATTATTATTATTACTAGGTTTTATTTCTCTTATTAATATATAAGGTTTAAGAATTTTTTCCTCGCTTAATAATAATCTAAATAAAAAAAAACTTAATTTCTATATAGTATTTCTATCGCGCTATTTATTAGTATTTTTTTTATATTAAAATAGCTTACGTAAGCTGACTAAAAATTTAGTCCTTTTAGTCTTTAGTCTTTAGTTAGTTAGTCCTTATATTTAAGGACTGACTAAAGTCCTTAGGCTGACTGACTAAAGACTAACTAAAAGGTACGTACTTTTAGTCCAGACTTTTTTTAGTCAGTCCTAACTAACTAAAGACTGACTAATTTTAAACTTTCTTAGTATTAAGCTAGATACCGCTATAATTATAAGATATCTTTAATTAGTATAAACTATTTATAAGAAATAAGCTTAAGATTATAATATAGCTTTTAAACTAAATAAAAGCGAACTAATATATTTTTCTAAAAGATATTACTTAGAATAATATATAGTTAAGCTAAGTATATATAATACTTACTTTATTTTTAAAGCGCGCTTATTAAGTATTTAAATATATAGATAATTATATTAAAAAGTATATATTCGGATTATATATAATAAGCTTTCTAAATAAAATCTCGCCTTTATTACCTTAACTATATTTACTTAAGGTTATACCCTTTTTTAAGTTAAAAAGCTATATATGAAAATTATATAATTTTTAATATTTTACGCTTTTATTACTTTTTATATAATTACTTTCAAGATTAGGAACCTTTTAAGCCTTACTAAGATTATAAGCTTTACCTAGTTATAATATTTATATATTATTCTTAGCGCTTTTAAAGTAACCTTAGTTTATTACTTAAAAGCTAAATCTTAAACCCCCTTAATTAACTTTTATATAAATAAAAGAAAAGCTAACGCTTTTTACTAGTTTAAAAAGGTAAATATATTAAATATAATTTAATATACGTCTAAGTTTATTTTAAGGTTTCTTATAAGATTCCTTATATATTACTTAACTTAATATAATAAAATTAAATCCCCGCTTTAAGAAAAACTAAGGTAGATAATAATATAAGCTTATATTTTATATAATACCTTTAATAAGAAGATTACTTAGCGCCTCCTTTATAAAGATTAGATACGCTAATAAGAATAATAAGAGAACCGCTTTTAATAAGCCCGCCCTAAGTTTACTTTTTTCCTAGCTAATTTCCCCCCGCGCCTAAACTAGCTTATAGTTATTATAATATATTATAATAATTAGAAATATATTAGTATTATAATTACTTAGCTATATATAAGTAAGATTAGATTATAAAAGTTCCTCTTTTTACGCTAAATCTTAAATATAATTACCTTAAACTATTAATATAATACTAAGCTATAAAATATATATTACCTCCTTTTATAATATTTTAATCTTACTACTTAAAGGGATAAATTATTATAATATTTTCGCTCTAAGTTCTTTTTATAACTTAAGCTTAATAACTATATTTCTATAAAGGTCCTACACTCCTTAATATTTATAAGAAGCTAACTCTATTAATATAGAATAACTTAAGAGGTTCTAAGGTATATATAGTATATATACTTAAGGTTATAGTTTATATATAGCCCGCGCCCGTCCTGCGCGTAGCGCTAACTAATCGTATATACTTATATATATACCGCGCCTATTATACGCGCGGACTTAACTAAGTACCCCTTATATAACTTAGCTATTCGGGCGTAGCTTAAATCCTTTATATACCTTATCGCTTTAAGAAAAGAGTATTTCCGGCCGCGGTATATATATATATAAAATATAAGTTAAAATACTCCTTATATAGAAAATTTTTCTTCCTCCTCTTTTATTTTTCTTCTCGGGCTAGTTATATTATTTTCTCTTACTAAGTAAATAATTCTCTAAGCTTTATACTTTATTACTTTATTATTATATTCTTATAGTTTTTTTTTTATTATTATTATTATTTAAGCTCTTTTATAATTATTTATTCTTTTTTTTTATTATTATTATTTTTTAAGCTTTTTATATTTATTAAGTTATTATATTATTACCTTAATATATTATTTAGTTAGCTATAATTACCGCCTTACGTAATAGGTAGCTACGCTATAAAAAAGGATTTAAATAATAAAAATATCGCTATATTATAAAAAATAGAATATTTATATACTCCTTATATTTAAAACTTTTATAATAGCTATAATATTAACTACTAATATAGTTATAAGATAGCTTATAAAGCGTGCGGGTAATAGCGAAGATAATACCTTTAGGAAAAGTACCTTTTTACTATAAACGCACGCTTATAGTAAGCTATCTACAATTTATAGATAATAGTTAAGGAGAGATAAGCTATTATTTTACCTACTTGCCCTTACGCTAAAAAAGTACCTAGCTAGCGCGCCTAGCTTACGCCGGAGTTTCTTACTTACGTTAATTACTTATAAGCTATACTAGCTACTACTTATATTATACTACGCTTAGTAACCGATTTTTACGCCTTTTTTACGCTTAAGTAATAGTAATCCTCCGCGCTTATCCTTACCCTTAATAATATAATTACTATACTTACCTTATATACCCTAACTTATAATATATCCTCGGCGATAATATAATACTAATAATAATAATATTAATAAGGCGCCCTCGCCGCTAGCTTTAACTTTTTTACCTTATAATATAAAGCGTTTTTTTAATAGTAAGAGGAATAGTAATAATAGATTTTTAAGTAATAGCGAGATAAGTAAGCTACTTAGATTATAAACCGCTAAGTAAATATTAATACGCGGGAGTAGGAGAATAAAGAGAGGAATAATATTTCTTATTAAATAATTATAACGCTAATTAGTTTATATAATATACTAAGCCCGCCCGCTACCTTATTATATATTACCCCTATTAGCTTATATATATTATCTAGCTTTTAGTTACTTAGTACTTATATATAATATTCATCCTCCCTCCCTATTATATATTAGCTAAGTAAGTTTACGCTAGCGCTTACGTATAGCGCGCGTAGCTTAGAAATAAGATAAGTAAGACTCCTACTATTAGCGTTATATTAAATATTCTCCTAGCCTTATAGCACGCCCTTCCCCGCTTAAGGATATATCTATTATAAGTTAATATTAGCGCTAAATTATAGTTAGCGTTATAATAGTCTCCTAAGTTACTTAACTATAGTAGAGGATTATAAGGAGAAAATAGAGGAGGTAAATATTAGCTTAAAGCTAATATAAGGAGGGAGAAGAAGTAAGTAGATAAGGAGTAAAGGGGAATAAAAGGTAAAGGGGTAATAATATACTTATAAGATAAGGGGAGGAAATTACTTAAGGGAGATAATTAGCTATAAGGGGCGCTTAAATAAATATATAATTAAGTTTACTTTAAGCTATTATAAAAGCGTATATTTTCTTATATAAACTTAAAATAATTTAGTACTACGTAGCGTTTAAAGCTATTAAGTAGCTTTTAAATTAAAATAATATAATTTTTCTATTTTACGAGGATAAGTTAATAAGGCGTCCCGCTTTATAAGCGCTAACTTTTAGTATTTTTTATAATAAGGACTTTCTTAACCTTATATTTATTAAAAAATAAGTTATTATAAAAAAGATAAAGAAAGGGATCTAGCTAGGAGTTAGTAAGTAATTAAAATAATAAAAAGTTACTAGTAATATACTTAATAAGGTTAATATAAAAAGTAAAGTAAATACTAAGTAGCGTATTAAGAATAATAATAAATAGCGTTAATATAGCTATTACCTTATATTTACCCTTAAGGTAATTAAGCTTTTAAGATAGATAGTTAAATTATATATAAGTAAAGTTAAGCTATATAAAGTTACTAATTTAAAACCGTTTTATAAGCTAGCGAGACTTATTCGAGGAGTCTTACTATTACTACTAAGCTTAAGCGATAAAAGCTTATATTAGTTTAACGCTATTACGAAGGAAATAAGTAAACGCTATAGCTTAGCTTTTTAAGGAAAAGATAGGAGCGGCCGCCTTCGCCGGCTAATTAAGAAAGGTAATATTAAAACTATAAAGTAAGTAATTAGGACTAATACTTATTATAAATAAATCCCGATTATTTAAAGTAAGCTAGTAAATAGGTAAGTAGTATAGCTAGTTAAATTATAAGAAGGAGATTATATAATAGAGAATAGCTTATATTTTTTAGTTTATACGCTTTATACCCTTATTAGTTTAGGGGTAATATATTATAGAAAGTAGCTTATTTACCTTAGTAAGATAGTAAAAAGTAAACTAAAAATAGCTTATTTAATTAGAACTATAATTAGAAATTAACTTATAAAAAAAGCTATAAAATTACTATTAGTATTAGATAAAGCGCTTAGTATATTACTTAATATTTATAAATATTATAGCTTTAAGCTAAATATATTTCGATAAGTAATTTATAATAATTATTAGGAAATAGGGCTAAGATTTTAAAGTAGCGGGTAGCTTAGTTATAAAGTTTACGGAGAGGGTTATTTAGAACTATTTAAGAGGAGGTAGCGGCTAAAATAACCCTTAATAGCGCTAATAATTAAGGTAGTCTCTATAATAATAATAGTTACGAATAAAATATACTATATTTATAAATATACTATTTTAATAAAACTTATATTAAAAAAGTATAAAAGTAATATTCTTATTAGGGTATTCTATTATAAGGAAATTATAAGTTTATTAGATAAATATAGTAATTAGGAGTTTTTACTTAAAAACTTAAAAATAGCTTTAGAATTATAGCTATTTATAAGTAAAGATAAAATAGTTTATAACTTACTTATAAGTACTTACTTTTAGCGAAAACTTCTAAGCGCTTAACTAAACCGCTTAGCGGCGTATATAATAAAAGGAATTAGTATAGAAAGCCTCTAACTAAAGGTCCTATAAAGTTTTATTATAAAAAGAGGCTAGGGCGTCCTAAGTAGGAGGTATAGCTATAAGAAATAGGGATAAGGCGGGGTTAGATTAAACTAGCCGTAACTTAAAAGAGTAAATAGATACGGGCTATATAATCTAACTAAAGCGCTCCTCTATTTTATAGTGATCTTATTCTTACTAAGAGAGTATATTAAGCTACGACGCCTACGCGCTAAAATAATACTAAAAGCGGAAATTAAAAAAAGTAAGCGTTTTAGCCTAATATACCTAATATTCCGTTATAGCTTTAAGCGTAGTAAAGTACTTTAAAGCTTTATAATCTATAAAGATAGAGAATAGCCGCGTAACTTTATATAACTTAGTAAACTATACTTTAAGGTAAGAAATAATAATAAGAAGCTTTTTATTATAAATTATATAATTTTATTCCGTAAGTAAAAGTTTCTTAAAATAATATATAATAAGCTAAAAGATATAATTTAAGCTAAACTAGGAAAAATACCCGCTAATAGCCTTACCGGAATAATTAGCTTTAATAATTATATTATAATCTAAATCTTATTAAGCGAGGATAAGGGTAAAGATAAATATAAACTTAAGTAAGCTAGTACTTATTAATCTAATAGAAAAGCGCGCTACGTTTCGTAAGCTTAATTAAAGGGGCCGTAAGGTTTAAAAAGTAAAATATAAAGTTATAATAAAAGTTAGCAAACTTAAGAAAACTACGCACGCTTTAAACGTAAGTTAGCGCCTCCTATTCTAAAATTATAAAAACTTTAATAAGGTCTAGCTGCACTTTTTTACTAATATAGATAATAAACCCTAAATACTTAACTTTATAAATAGTAAAGTTATACTTATTAAAATTAAGAAAAAGCTTAGCTTAATAAAGATATAAGAGTATAATATATACCTTATATTAATAATTAGAATAGGAACCTCCTAAATAGATAAGGATATTATCTAAATATATTATAGTAAAGTTCTCTAAAAAGTTACTAAGGGTTATATTAATATAATATTAAAATATAGCGAGCGCTTTTATAAGGCTAAAAAGGTAAATAAGGTATTTAAATAAACTAAACTAAGTATAGAAAGCTATAAAATATTCCTTACTCTTTATAATATAAAGCTTATAAAAGGCGGTATAAATATTAAATTTTATAAACTAGTAGGTATTTAAAAAGCTATAAAGCGTCTCTTTAATAAATAAAAAAGGATAATAATCTTATTTTATTACCTTATTTAAAGCGCGATAATTAATATAAAAGCGCTACCCGCCTCTTAGCTTTTTTATAAGTAAAATAAAAGCGGCCGCGAATAATAAGCTAGCGCGGATCTATTTTTTATTTATTAAGTTAATAATCTATTTCTAAACTTTAAGAAAATACTTATAAAGTATATTATATATATTATATTACTCTAGTAACTTATATAAGTATCTAAGTATATAATTATTTAATAGAAAGAAAAAACTAAAGTGCCCTAGGGAAAAACCCCTTACTTAATATATTCGGCTAGCTTATAAGCTAATTACGTTATATCGGAAAGCTTAATTATTATAGGAAATATCCGAAATTACGCTAGTCTTAAGCGAGAGGTACCTATACTTCTTATCGCATATCTTATCTAAGTTCTAAGTAATTCCGGTATATATATTAGTAGATACCGTAGCGAAGATATATTACTTCGTAATTATACTCTATTATTAAATTATAATCGCTATTAAAGGGGACTTATTCCTCTAATAATTTACGTTATCTAACTATACCCTTACCTTACGCCCTACCTTACCTAAGCCTCGGCTAAGTTACTACTCCTATTAAGGGAGGAAAGGAGCCCGGCAGGGTTACTACTCCTACCGGGGTTATGCCGGGGTCGGACTATACCCCGGCTATATAGTTAGGGTAAAAAATACCCGTGCCCTTCGCCGGATTCGAACCGACTACCTCTCTTATAGGAGACTAATATCTCTAAACGCTTAACTACTACGCTAAGAGGGCCTTATAAGGTATATTATAAAGTAAGCTTTAAGGTAAAAGGGGTAAAAAACTATTAAGTTCTTAATAAAGTTAGATATAATAGTTATAATTACCGCGGTAAGGGGGTAGAACGCTAGCTTTCTCCTTATCGAATAAGTTAGTAAAATCTAATATTTTAGAAAGTAAAAAGGGGCTTATAGTTAAAGTAAAGGTTATAATATATAAAATATAAGAGATATCTTATAAGCTAATAGCAAGGAATTAGTAACTAATATATTATTAGGATTTATAGTAGATAAGGGCTACGAAGATAAAGCTAAGGATAGCTATAATAAAGTAAGTAATTTACTAAGATTTAAAATATAAAATAACTAATCTATTAATAAAGTAAATTATAATTTCCCGCTTATTAAAATATAGTAAGATATTATTACGCGCTATCTAAAATAAGCTAAAAATTAAGTTTTAAATAAGGCTTAAGATTATATACGCTATTATAAGTAACTACTAGCTATTAATATTAGCTATAAAGCGGATAAGGTAGCGGATAAATAAGTATAGCTTAAAGCGTACGCGCTATTAGTAATATATTTATATAATAATATAAATTATTTATAAATAAGAGAGGGGAATTCGCTTAACTTAATAGCGCTATATAAAAGATTTGCTTATAGCGGTATAATAATTATAGCTACTATTTACTTATATAATAATAAAAAAAATAAAATTTATAAATATAAGAAGAAAAAAAGGAGGTAAGTTTATATTCTAATTAATATCTATAAAATAGTTATTTAATATTTTATAAATAATATTACTATAAGAGTCCTCCCCTTATAGGAGACTTAGTATAGGGGGGATTTATTTCCTTAATCTAAGGCGGGGTTCTCCTTCTCCTTTATAATATCTATAAAGCGGACTAAAAAGGCTAGTAAAGAAAGATTAAGCTTATACTTATATGAGAAATAGCCGGTACCGCTATAGCGGAGGTAGCGGCCTTTAGCACGCTACTTTATAATCTTATCGCTATTAGCCTTAGTTACCTAATAATAAGTTTTACCGCCGCGGCCGTTCTAGCTTTAAAAAGAAGGGCTATTATATTTATTAGAACGCGGCTAGGTATTAGTCTAGTATATATTAGTTATTAAGGTATCTTAGGATAGCTTAGAAGCGGAAAATAAGGGCGTCTAGCTTTTATTTTTAAAGCGGAAAAACTTAATATTTATAATAATAGCGTAGATCCTAATAATAGTAATAATATACTTAGTTAGGGGAATATTACGCCCTATATAATACTAGCGAAAAGCTAGCGTAAAAGTATAATAAAAGCGTATAATTTTAATCTTATTAGCTTATTTAGTATTATTTACTAAAGTAAGCTTAGCTTTAAAGTAAATAAGGAAATTAGAGAAAGACTTAGAAATACCTTATATAAGGTATTTAAGCTTTATTATAGCTATTTAGCGCTAATATAAGTTAGTAAATATAATATTAAAGTAACTTAAGAAGTAATTAAAGTTATACTTATACTTAGTACCTTATTTAAAAAATAAAGCTACTTTAGCTTAAACTATAAAAAATAAGTATTAGTATAGAAATATTTATTAGTTATAAGTAATACTAATAAAAGCCTAGTCCGCTTATAGCTTATAAGATATAAGGAAGCGCTATATCGGAAAAAGGTCCTTATTACTATTAAATAGCGATTTAAAAAGTAGCGGCTTATAGCAAGGTTACGACTACTACTACTTAAGAAGCTATATAAATTAATACTATTAGCGTATAAGGCTTTAAAGCTCTATAATAATAGCTTACTACTCTAAAAGCTAAGCGATAATAGCTTATTAAATATTAAGGTTATCTATAATTAAAGTTATTTTATTATAAAAGTCCTATATTTCTTAATATTTATAAGAAGCTAACTTTATTAATATAGAATAACTTAAGAGGTTTTAAAGTATATATAGTATACGTATTTAAGGTTATAGTCCGTATATAGCCCGCGCCTATCCCGCGCGCGGCGCTAACTAATTATATATACTTATATATATACCGCGCCCGTTATATACGTAGACTTAACTAAGCACCCCCTATATAACTTAGCTATTCGGGCGCAGCCCGAATCCTTTATAATTTCTACTTTTATTATTATAAAGTAAATATTATATTACGCTAACTTTTACTAATTTAACTTTATTAAAACTTTATATATATTTTTACTAAACTTATTATAAGTTTAAACTTACTATACTTTTATTTACTAAACTTTTTTTATTATTATATAGCTTATAAATATCTTTCTCTTCTTACCTTATCTAATTATTATTTCCTTTACTTTATCCTTACTTAAGCTTTTTACCTTGCTAAACTAAATCTCCTTATTAATATTATTAGATTCCTTTAGCTATAATGCCTACTTCTTAAATATAGCTTAAGTAAAAAACTAACTCTAAGTTATTAATAAACTTTAAGTAAATAATAGCTTAAGCCCGGTAAATACTCTTAATATAGTAAGTAAGGCTATTATTAACTTAAACTTTACCTTTATTTTATCTTTTAGTATATTAGGAGTTTTTAAGCTTATAGCTTTAAAAGACTTTAATAAACTTATTAGTAATTTTATAGCTAGCGTTTACTTTTTTATAATATTAATTTAAATAGCTAATAAGCTAAATAAAATAAATATATTTAATATTATAAATATAAAATTATTAGATTTATTTATTATTATTTAAGCGTAGCTAGCTTAGTAATTTTTAAGCTTTTTAAAAAATAATAACTTAACTATTATAGTTAGTAATACTCCTTACTTACTAAGCGCGTAGAAATAATTATAGCTAGGATTTAAATTAGCCGCTTTCTTAACTAATAACTTTTAAGCTATAAGCTTTATTATATTATCTTAGCTAGCTAGCTTAGCTACGCTTTTACCTTAATATATTTACTTTATATATAATATTATTATATTAATAAACTTAGAAACTTTTATATTATTATTATTATTATTATTATTATTATTATTATTATTATTATTATTATTATTATTATTATTATTATTATTATTATTATTATTATTATTATTATTATTATTATTATTATTATTATTATTATTATT